>ML793745.1:297501-308478 GCA_009831015.1 Picea engelmannii
CATCCTGTCTTTTTTTCAATGTTGAGACTCTTAAATTTCTAGCATATTTCTTGTACTTGCACCTTATTTATATCTTCTCTTAGTTAAACATTCAATTTTTTGATAGACACTTAGTTCTTTCTCTCTCTTCTTTCAATATTGGTTGGGTTATTGATTTTTCACTCCCACTTTTTGTGCCTACATTGCATGTATTTTTATATGTAGAGTAATTAATAAGTTAATATTTGAGGGAGGGATGATCAATCCATTCCATGTCTTCCATAGGATTATGTATGCCTTTGAAGGCCTCACCTTTAGTAGCCAACATGAGCACTAGAAAGCCTTGACCTCCTCTCTTTTGTTCAGTGTTGAGACTCTTAAATTTATATCTTGTTTCTTATACTTGCACATTATTTATATCTTCTCTTAGTTAAACATTGAATTTTTTTATATTAGACACTTAGTTCTTTCTCTCTCTTCTTTCAATATCGATTGGGGAGTTGCTTTTTCACTCCCACTTTTCGTGCCTACATTGAATGTATTTATTTAGTCTCATTGACCTACTTTTATGGTCATTCATTAGACATTACTAAAATTATATTACATCACCTTATCTTATAAAGACTCAAATTGACATCAATGATTCCAAAGAACTATTGCAACACATTTGAGATTAATGTTTCTAAATGACTATCGCAACACATTTGAGCTTAATGTTTATAAATGACTATTGCAACACTTGTAAGGAAAATACATGTCACAAGTGATCCAGGTGGATATCGGTGGCCACCCACCTTTCCCAATTGGCTCAAAACAGTTTTCTGGCAATTTTGGTAATTTACTATTTTTGGCAGTTTTTCGGGTCCTGAACTTCCGGAGCCGTTTTGAGGCCCTAAACGACGTTTTTTGGGCATCTATCGATCGAAAAGTATAGTCATGATATTTTATGCCATCGATTGTGGTCCTCGGATAAAACTTTCCAATGAGCTATCGTGCGCCCCAAACGAAGATCGTGTGCCAAAGTTACGCCCCGAGAAGTTGATACACCAAACTACCCAAAACGAGGTCCTTAAAACTGTTGGATTTTCATCTTTCGGGGTTAGGGTTTTGGATTTTCTTTATGATAAAAAGGCCTTTGGAGCCTCATTGTAATCATCTTCTGGCGAATGCGAGTAACCGTCACATCTCTTCCTAGAGATAAGCTTCTACCATTCTAGTGAGTCTTTCACTTTGTATTTTTACAGTCTCTGTACATTTATTTCATTAATATAAATCATGTATTATTGTATATCTATTTTTATGGTTGCATATCTGATACATTTATGTTATATTATTGGATATCCACTATATCTCTGTGCATTCTTTATTATATCTCCGCTCTCATTTCGTGCTGAAAATAATCCAGATCAACAAGCTATTTTTAGATGGTATTGTATGAATGTATCATTATATGATGTGTGGATTGACGTATTTAAATTTCAAATTGTATGATTGGATGATGCATTGTATTCATTTGTTATTAGTCATAATTCTTTATTAATGAAATTATAATTTTTTTTTTATGTTTTCTATATATCTTATTTATACACGAGATAAAATAAATTCCCTATGTTCTCTACCCTAATTTACTTTCAAATTTGATGAATTACTCTAGTGATTCTAAAAAATTGTGTCCCCATATTCCTTTCCTTGAATCTTTATGAATATGAGACAAAAACACACAAATAGATTTGTGATGCATTAATGGAAATATGCAAATAGTTGTAACCCTCAAGAGTAATGAAATAAAGGCCTTAATCGGTATGTACTATCATTTCAAAAAATGTATAATTATACGAGACCAAAATTTTACATGAAAGGAGAAAAGATGCACTTGGGTCTTAAATCTCACTAAAAAACTGTCCCACATAAGGATCCCAATACTAGAGCAAGTTCTTCTAAGCAATTTAGTAAGTCCAATTTTCTTGATCTTTTTGCCTCTGTAATGAATATTGAATTTATGGCCTCAACAATTTCTTGTTGCATATTATTGTTCCCATTTTGATCGACATGACATATAATATGGTTTCCAATTCCAATAATTCATGCCACATACAACAAATATTGCCTATTCTACATAAAATAGTTGACAAGCCCAATTCAATGCCGAGGTTTTAGTTTATAATTGATTTCTAAATATAATTTATCCTAAGATGAATTTCTAAGTTAATATTAAGTATCAATATAACTTAGTGATTAAGGTAACTTGTAGTACATAAATTCCATAGCTGCCCAGAAGTCTTATGAATGAAAAAATTTAAAACATGTTTGCATATCACAACAACCCTTTTGTGCGTGCAAGGATGGTAAAAAATTTCATTTGGTTTACTAAGTTTATATACATTTTAAACAATTCACACCGTAGTATTTTATTTTGATGAAGATTAGTTCGAAGGGGATTGTTGCATATTTATGTTCATGTTCCCATATTTCTCCTAGTGGGGGAGGCATAATGAAAATCCCCCAAGCCCTTTTAAATTCAACTCTCATTGGTCTAAGGATATTGAATTTAGGGATTTGTGTGATAGTGAATGGAAACATATGGACTATCAGTTGGAGGAATCTGTTACATTTTAATTTACTGACAATTTTACAATTGTAAAAGTAAAATTTGTTGAGTGGGCCAAATCCAAACTCAAGGATCCATAAGAGTAGACATGGATACTGAAAGAAGAAATTTCTAACATTTTTAAACCTAACATGAATGGAATTTTCAATGAAGAAGAGATAAGTAAATTAAATCTTTTGGAGCCATGAAAAAAGGAGCTTCTTGACTAGGAAGAATCAAAATGGAGTAAAAAAACCAGAGCAGCTTGGGTAGCACGGGGAGATGAAAACACCTGATTTTTTCACAACTATGCAAAGATGATGAAAATATCAAATACCATTTGGAGTGTTAAGAATGAGGTGGGAGGGAAATATCATAGGTTTTCTGAGATGGTTGAGGTGAAAAAAATTCATTTCAACAAGATTTTTAAGGAACCTCATAGAGAAAATATTGTTGACATAATTTAAATGACAACGTTTTCCTAGTTTTGTAAATCAAGATAATCTTCCACATCTTTCAATTGAAAACTACCATCACTCTGCACCTCATTATAAATTGACCAGCTTATTTTCGTGGGGTGGGTGATTCAGTGCTTGTGAGGGTAAGTCTGGTGGTTCCGATTTACAGTTCTTAGGTGAGGTGAGGTGTTGTTCTGTGAGAGGTGAGGGGATAAAGGCTAAAGGGGAATGGATTAAGTTGAAAGTATAAAGGTTAAATGATTCTATTGAAAGGTGAATGGAAGGCTTCTGGTTAATGGTGAAAGGCTCTCTCAAGCCCATACCAGAATGTCTCTATCCCCTCCTTGAAGACTAGCTCTGGATGGTATATTAACTAATTCAACTCCTCAACCTCCTAATTAATCATGGGTTGGTTGAGGAATAATCCTTTAGCTCCTTCAAATCCTATTCCAAATCCTAATATCTTAGTTGACTATGCCACTAAACATTTCCTATATAGATTTCCTATGCTACTAAACCAACATTTTCTATAAATCCCCCTCCATTATGACTAGAAAAAACAAAGAACAATAGGTAAAAAAAAGTTTAATGCATAAGGAAAGTAACGTCAACACAAAATTCATAGCAACACATAATCAAAATACATCATAATTAAAAGAATTACAAATGACTCATCATCGTAATCAGATAACGATGCAACCAACGCATACAAATGAGTAATGACACATAATTAACACATCATCACATTAGATAACGACACAAAATCAAAGTATCATAAATGGAGACACAATATCAACTCATCATGATCAATTGGAATCATCAATACTTTTAATATCTCAACTCATCACATAAATATAGAATAAGGATGACATAAAGATAAGATAAAGGTAACATAAGGATAACATAAAGATAACAGAAGGATACTACCCACCCAACCTACCATGCAAGGTTAAGACCTCCACAACACATAAGAAATTCTCAAGCCCAGGATTCATCCGATTGATTTTGACCACTTAAGGTCTCATGGCTGGCAAATGTTTTGAGGAACAAGGAGGTGTCTAAATCCCCTTATCACTCGCAATCATATCTCCAGTCTAGAATATCAGTCATACATTAACTTTATCACATGTCACGAGAGAAATTTAATTACTAAATTAATCATACATCAACGATAATTAATGCACAGTAGTATTCTAATCACATAACCCATCATACATCACATCAAATCCAAGGCGCTAGAGAATTCATCAGTTATATTCATGGTGCAAAGATTCAAATCACATCATACAATCACATGTCACATCGATTTAAGATGCATGAGTAGGCATCAATTTTATTCATTTTGCGAGGAAATATAATCACATATATTTAATCATGCATCACATTAAAATTAAGGAACACGAGTAATCATCAGTTTTATTCATTGCGCAAGAAATCTAATTACAAACCAATCATAAATCGAATTAAGTTCATTGCGCTAGAGAAACTATCAACTCAATTAAACATGCATTACCTCATTCTAATGATGCAAGAGAAGTTATTAGTTTATTTTCATGGCACAAAGAAATCTATCAACTCAATCTTCTATACGTTAACATTATTTTAAGCACACGAGTAATCTTAATCACTTAAGTAACATACATCAGCATTTCATACATGACACAAGGAAATCTAATCTACTAATTTCAGAGTGCTAGAGAATAACTACAAGCAATCACACACCAACTTTATTTAAGGCACGCAAATAAATTTAATTACTAAATTAACCATGCATCACCGTTATTTCAAGGCGGCTCCACAAATCTATTAAAGGAAAGCAAGTAGATCAACATCTATTAGTAAAATATAATTTACATATAACTTGTGCATCCCAAGAAAACCTAAGAAGATCGTGACATAAAATTAATGGATTGAGGTCCTAAAATCCTACTTGGTGTCTTATAGAGGTAAATTAATTTATCAAGCCACATGGTAAGAATACTACTTCCTAATACCCATTGTAAGGAAAGGAGTGAAAACTCAAACCTATTGAGAAAGAGAATATAAGGATTTTTAAATTAAAAAGTGTATCTAAGGGTAAGAGCCTAAGTCACTCAATCCCTTGAAGCAAACATGAGAATTCAATACTATTCCCCATTCCAATTATTTTCTCATAAGGATAAAACTTCTTGAGCAATGCTTAATAATATATATTAGGGAGTCAATACTAATTATTAATTACACTGGAGCGATACTTGCTAGTATAAGGAATCTGTTGAAATATTGTAACTGCAAAGAGTATTCTATTTATTTATTGATTCATTATTCATTAGATCAATCCCCTTTTGTGGATTGATCATGTCGGGCATTGTAATTGACCAAATCCCCTTTTGTGGATTGGTCAAACCCTAATTATATTATGCAAATTAAGAATTCGACCCCCATGCCTAATTAAATTGGTTTTAACCACTAAGAAGACAAGTTGGCCCTGCCCAGTGAAGAGACACATTTCCAGCGCCTGCCAACTTGTATAAATAAAGGAAGCCAACACCTCATTATCTCACTTACTCATTCAATTATCAAGTGTGCAAGTTTGGTAGCTGTAGTTGGGAGAATAAGGAAGAGATAAGGACATTGCTCAATGTTGGATATTCTCTAGTGTTTTGGTTTATTGTCTTGGCATTGTATTGGCTATCTATATTAAGGAAGTTTTTGTTGGGTTTTCTCCCCCATGAGGGTTTCCCATGATAAATGTTGTGTATCTTTTGATTGTGTTTCTCTCAGTGATCCTACCTATGTTATTGTTATCTAGTAAATTGAAAAGAAACCTAATAATAGCTCAAAACTTAAAATGGTTCAGAGCTAAGCTGAAGAGAGCACCTTTCACTGCATAAGAAAAAACGTCATTGTTGTCGTACAAGAAAATTAGGTCTTTTTGTTGGAGAGGAATTTTTTCCTAAAAACCATCTAGAAAAGTGTGCCCTACAATAGTGAATCTTTTGGCAGCTTGAATGAACCTTTTCAATGGATATATCCTCTGGAAATTCAAACCCTAGTTTTTGACTGGTACTAGAAAACTAGAAAATCACAAGTACCAGAAAACTAGAAAAACCAGGAAACCAGAACCAGTACTAGAAGTACCAATCCATATTTCCGCAAGACTAGTTTCAAGGGGTAAAATTTGGATTTTCATAAATATGACTACACCAATTTACTCGCCTCAACTCAGTGCATCTATCCCCTTGATCAGAATTTCAAAATTTGAAGTTTGAAAAATTAGGGTTTTCTCATAAAACCTTAAGTTATAGTTAAAGTACCATGTGCAGTATAAGTTGCAGTTACAACTACAGTTCCAGTTGCAGTGAAATATTTTGTAAAGTGTTGGCTAACCTCAAAGTTGAAACACCTCTGAAGTTTTGAAGGTTTGTTACCTATCATCGCTACTACCGGATGGTACCACCACCCACCGATACTATCAGAGGTATGTACTTACATATGTTTCAAATGTATTATTCTAAGGGGTACTTGCAGGGGAAAGGATATCCTATCATAGATCCAAAAGAATCTCAGATCCAACATACTCACAAGACTAATGCACCCCAGGTTTTATTATCTTGATATGCATCTATTTGTTATGACATTATTTTGACCTTATGAACATCTAGGTGGTATGTTGAAGTCATACTAAAGATTGGTCAAAATTATCAAGGCTGATTAAAGTTGAGTTTATAGAACTTATTCTCTAACTTAGATTTATGTCAAGATAACATATTTTCTTAGTACATAAGATAGGTTGAAGAAAACACTTGTCATCTTGAGTGAAGGAGACTTGAAAGAAAAATAACACACTCATTCTTGAGGACAAAACTCCAAGTTCCAGGTTTGATTGATTAAGTTGATAAGATTCAAAGTTGCACATGACAAGTTGATAACTACCCCTTTACAGGTAAACACTATAGTTGAGGTAACAATATTTGAAAAGTATTATACATGCACTAGAAAATCTGGGTCATTTTGCGACGGCTATTTCGACGCTCTTGCGACGTTATGTCATGGATATTGTGATGAATCTCGAGTCTCTGAAATGTCGTTTTATGGCACATGGAAATTTTGATGAACTTGAATTAACATCACAAGAGCGATGACCCTAGGGAACTTCTCACAATTGTGACAAAAAAAAATACCATCACCTATACGACAAACTAAGTGAAACCAAAAGTTCGTCTCAATTGCGACGATAACTTCATTTTGTTTAGATATCGAATGCGTTGCAGGAACGACACCATTTTTTTGTTTATATAGCAAATTCGTCACAACAAATTTGTTGGCGATGACAATTTTTTTTTTAATATAACGAATGCATCGCAGGAACGACAACACTTTTTTTTTTATATAGAAAATTTGTCGCAGGTATATTATTGTCGTTGCAATGCGACGAAAAATATTTATTTAAAAACAAAATTAAAAATTTATTTTAGGTGGCGATATTAATATTAATATTACCATATTAATAACTATCAATTAAAAACATTGACATTATTTATTAGTTATATTAATAACTTCTTTTGCATGGGGACTTGGTGTTTTTTCCAACAACCAAGCAAACACTTATGCACTTTGGAAAGGATTGAAAATTTCTAAAGGTTCATGTGCTCAATCGTTGGTTGTAGTGAGAGATTCAAATACAATGATTAACCATATGGAATTCATTGTGCGATAAAATAGTCTCATTCAAGGTTACAAGGTTACATATAAAATAAATAATGCAATATAGAAGATGAAATACTCAAAGAAAATGTGTCTAAACTAAAATATGTGCTCGGGTGGTACAAAAACTATTTGATAATACTTATTTCAATAGGTAAATGAAAATGTATGGATTTGATGTAAGAGTTTCACATGGTGTATTTTACAAATACAAAACACAATCCTGAGACTCTAACACAACACTAATGACCTTCACTCAAATAGTTAAATAGTAATTAGGCCTTCCAAGTGCTTAAATGTATGTTGATGCGATCCACCATAGAAAACACATGAAGGCATGAGAGGCACTATGATTCCACTATAGGGGAAGATGAAAGGGGACCTATGGAAAAATAAATCCTCGATCTCCAAGGTCATTCTCATAAATCATATTTTTCCACAATGTGCCTTAAATGAAGCCATATACCTTCTTTGACTTATCAACCAATCCTTGAATCTATGTAAGAGGTTGGTGGGGAAAGTCTTTTCACATAATAATGGGAGCATGGGTTGAGTACAATCTTCATGCCATGGGAAGTGTAAGAGTCCTACATTCTGCTAGTTATAGGTAATTTCATCCATCATTTCCACCAATGATATCATTGTCATTGACTCTAACATTGTGGGAAGCACTCTAACATTAATTCTCTACATATTTCATGTTTTATTCTCCATTTCCAACCCATACCAATTTGGAAATTAAGCAAAATCAACATCAAGAAGAGGAAAATTGTAGAATTTTGATGAAATATAGTGGTTGTAGGTGAGCATATAGGATAGGTAAGATAACAATTCATCATTCACTATCCATTATATACTCTTTATATCCTTGAGAGACAAATATAGTTCTTTTAGGAAATTCTTAGAAAGAATACAATAGATAAAGCTCTTTCTATCCACACTAAAGAGAAATAGAGAGAATAATATATCTAAGGGACCATGAAGTACATAAAGTGAATATATTCCTTATGTTTCATGTTGTAGTGGAAGAGAGTTCCTTATCTATCGTGGGATGAATCAGATTCTTGTAATGCTTTGTGTTGAGAAGGTTAGGTAAGAATGTGAGTAGAAAGGTTGGGATGATAAATATAGAATCTTATTGCTTGGTTTATTCACCATGGTGGCCTCATAGCCTAGGTTGGTGGTGGTATCTACACTAGATGGTTGTGGTTCAATGGAAATTTTCTCTTACATGACCAATCTCTTGGACCATTTTTTGTTAAAAGATAAGTATCATTTTTTTGTTTATGAATATGCAAAATTACTATTACTCCCAGTCATAAAAATATTATGTGTTATTCATGCTATGTGTCATTTTTTTTTCCCGATTTTGAATTTAAGTATACAAGGAAATGAAGGAAAATTTCATGACAGAAGAGAAGAAAATAATTTATACATTTTCAGAAATTTGTTTTGGATCGTGGAGGTGACCACCCTCCAAACCTGCATTTTTCAAAGACATTAAAAGGTTAAATGACTGAATAATAGCTAAACATCTATGAGGAAATAACAATGTACAAGTGCAAAGGAAGGCTACTATGTGGGCTTGAAACAAGAGAACTCTTACCTCACACATACACAATACATAAGATAAGACGCCATGTAAAACTAAAGTGCACCACTATCTAAGGGATTTTTAGCCTTTGAAATACATTGTGCAAGAAGATTAGATATGAAGTCTACCTAATAAAAGATCATCCCATGCTTGAGCACCCCATGCATAATCAAAATCAATCTTAACCGTATGTATCTAGTGCATCGTCTACCATACAAGAGGTTAAAGAGAATTGCTAAGGCTTGAAGTTCTCATAAGAATGGAGGGAGGCCATGAAGCCTAAGGAAATGGCTGGATGATATGGAGTTCACTATAGTTTAAAATTGCTTGAATATTTCTAACCTACAAGGTTACATATAAAATAATTAATTCAATATAGAAGATTAAATACTCAAAGAAAATGTGTCTAAACTGAAATATGTGCTCGGGTGGTACAACAACTATTTGATAATACTTATTTCAATAGTTCAATGACAATGTATGGCTTTGATGTAAGAGTTTCACATGATGTATTTTACAAATACGAAACACAATCCTAAGACTCTAACACAACTCTAATGCCCTTCACTCAAATAGTTAAATAGTAATTAGGCCTTCCAAGTTCTTCAATGTATGGTGATACAAACCACCATAGAAAACATATGAAGGCATGAGAGGCACTATGATTCCACTATAGGGGAAGATGTAAGGGGACCTATGGGAAAATAAATCCTCGATCTCCAATGTCATTCTCAAAACTTGTATTCTTCTACAATGTTCCTTAAATGAATCCATATACCTTCTTTGACTTATCAACCAATCCTTGAATCTATGTAAGAGGTTGGTGGGGAAAGTCTTTTCACATAATAATGGGAGCATAGGTTGAGTACAATCTTCATGCCATGGGAAATGTAAGAGTCCTACATTCCTCTAGCTATAGTTAATGTCATCCATCATTTCCACCAATGATATCATTGTCATTGACTCTAACATTGTGGGAAGCACTCTAACATTAATTCTATACAAATTTCATGTTTTATTCTCCATTTCCAACCCATACCAATTTGGAAATTAAGAAAAATCAACATCAAGAAGAGGAAAATTGTGGACTTTGGATGAAATATAGTGGTTGTAGGTGAGCATATAGGATAGGAAAGATAACAATTCATCATTCACTATCCATTGCATACTCTTTATATCCTTGAGAGACAAATATAGTTCTTTTAGTAAATTCTTAGAAAGAATACAATAGATCAATATCTTTCTATCCACACTAAAGAGAATTAGAGAGAATAATATATCTAAGGAACCATGAAGTACATAAAGTGAATATATTCCTTATGTTTCATGTTGTAGTGGAAGAGAGTTCCTTATCTATCGCAGGATGAATAAAATTCTTGTAATGCTTTGTGTTGAGAAGGGTAGGTAAGAATGTGAGTAGAAAGGTTGGGATGAGAAATATAGAATCTTATTGCTTGGTTTTTTCACCATGGTGGCCTCATAGCCTAGGTTGGTGGTGGTATATACACTAGATGGTTGTGGTTCAATGGAAACTTTCTCTTACATGACCAATCTCTTGGACAATTTTTTGTTAAAAGATAAGTCTCATTTTTTTGTTTATGAATATTCAAAATTACTATTACTCCCAGTCATAAAACAATTATGTGTTATGCATGCTATGTGTCATTTTTTTT
>ML793745.1:334909-354498 GCA_009831015.1 Picea engelmannii
TATGTCATACATTGTGATGCCATCCCATAAATTTAGTATCACGTCAATAAGAGGCTCGATATATACATTCATATATTTAACCTGGTACTTACCTAATTGTTTGAAATTACACATAATTACTAAAGGAATCATATCATGTAATATATATAATTAAATAAATAAATAAAAGATGTTATTCAAAAATTGAAACAAATGAAAATGTTAATTTCAAAATATTAATGTAAACAAATACCTGGAATAATCATTGTCAACATTATGTGCTCCCTCTTTATTGACATCCAAGGAGGAATGTTATTGTTGATAAAAAAAATAGGCCACACTGAGTAAATAGACCTAAGCTCTCTGAATGGATTAACACCGTCAGCTACCAATGAAAGCCTAACATTATGAGGTTTATCTTTGAAATCTTCCCATTTTTCCTCAATTTCCCTAAATGCAGAACCATCGACAGACATTTGAAGAACACCATCCCCACTTATGTCACGTGCATGGTAATCCATAAATTGTGTTATGATTTCACACATGAACAATTGTTGCAAACATAGAACTATGGGAATATGACAAAGAACCTTTCGAGGCACCCTTTTTGTTACTTGATCGGTTTGATATCTACTGAGAAGACATTGTGGACATTCGGTTTTCGAAGAATGTTTTCCATAATATATAATATGGTCATTAGGACATGCATCTATAGTTTGATAATCCATTCCAATGTCTTTCATAATGGCATACAAACCTCGATATGTGTGAGGTAAAATATTTGACGATGGTAACAAAAATTCACCTAATAATCTACAACATAACAAACAACTAGTTAATGTAAGAATATTAATTGTAAAAATTGCATTCTTATTTTACACATTAATTAACACTAAAAACAAATATAAAAAAAATCAACATTTATGTATAATATGAGATTAAACATATTACATACCTTAGTATCTGTGTCATGCATGTGTTCGATAAATTATTCATAACTTTTAAGTTCACTAGAAGCAATGTAGCGGAGAGAAGATTTGTTTTTTATCCTTCATAAAGTTATTTATTTGCCTTTCCTAATAGAGGTTCATCATAAATACTAGCATTTTCCCCATCCTCATCCGTCCGCGAAAACAAATCTTGGATCATTTGATTTGTCCCATCATCTTCTTCCATGGAATCATTAACTTGATTTGTCCCATCATATTCTTCCATGAGATCCTCATTTTCTTGGTCATGATGATGTTCCTCATCTTGTACAACATCATTTCTACTAATACTTGGTGCAATATTCTGCGGAAAGTTAGAGAGCAACTCTAAATTTATAATTACAAACAATCATGCAAAATTAGTGTATAGTATAACAAACATTCAAACAATATATATACATATATATAATTTTATATAAAATTGACAAAATAAAAAAAGATAATGAATATATAGATAATTACCATGGGACGATATTCATTCGATCCACCATCAATGTGACCATATTTCCTACAATGTTTTGTAGCTATTGTTATTAAAATTCTTACGGGACGTCTGAGGCAACATTTTTTACAAGGGAAATAACATCTACCATCACCCTTTTCACCCGCTTTACTTTTTTCCCCACCTCTAACAACATTTTGCGACATTCTTCCATACAAAAATACCCTTTCGGAACCATCATTGTTATAGCAAGATTGTTGCAACATCTTTAAATCGTCAAATATTTATAGTCCAATTTTAGGTCACTATCGTCGCAATTGCGATGAACGTGACCTAAAAATATTATTTTTTTTACCTATTTATTTTAGGTCATTTTTAATGGTCAATTTTAAGGTTAGGTAACTCGCCGCTCTTGTGACGGAAAAACTAAATTTGTCTCTCTTGAAACGAACATTGACCATAATAATTTATTCAAACTAAATGCGTCGAGATAGTGATGAATACGGGGCAGATTTAGAAAAATTGAACTTTTTCTCTTGCATGTTACAACGAAAGAGTACTTTCGTCGCAAGTGGTTGTCGCAAAATTTTCAATATGTAGTAGTGATGGTAGCATGTGAGCATATTGAGATAAATGCTTAATGTAATCATTTACCAATACAACTAACATCTCCTCTAGGAGAAACTTCTTGTGTTGGTTCTAGGTTACTATGGAGGAATGTTTGATCACAACACTAGAAGAGTGTTGATCTCATTTCGTATTGTCTCTTACTTTTGATCTTTGTTTCAGGAAGGTCACAAGTGATATCTCTAAAGGATTTATTGTGATGATTATTTTTGCTATTGTTTTATTACTATTATCAAAAGAGTATTATTCTTTCATGTTGTTTTGTTGACCTTGTTTCAGGTCACAAGTGATAACCCTAAGGAAGCTATTGATCCAGGTGGATATTGGTGGCCACCTGCCTATTCCACTTGGACCCACACCATTGTTTCTTTCAGTTTTTCAGTTTCCTTAATTGTGGCACAATTTACTATTTTTAGAAGTTTTTCAGGTCTGAACTTCCAGAGCCATTTTGAGGCCTTAAACGACATTTTTTTGGCATCAATGCTCTGACAAAATTGGGTCTGTTATAGACCCGATATTCTCTATTCCGAGTGTATTCCTCGGATAGATCTATCTAATGATGTATCATGTGCATCAAACAGAGATAGTATGCCAAAGTTACGACCCCGGGAAATTGATGTACCAATTTACCCTGATGGGGCCCATATTCTGGTGTTTCATCTCCTAAGGTTAGGTTTTTGGATGTTTAGGGTTTTCCATTATTTCTCAATAATATATAGGCCTTTGAGCCTCATTATAACATAGAGTTAAGAAGCCAGTAGCTGCCATATCTCTTCTCAGAGATAAACTACTAGTGCCCAAGCTATTTTATTTCCATTTTGTCGCTAAGCATATTTCAGTCATTTGTTGTTAATGAAATGAAGTTTTACTTCCATTACATCTATGAGTTTATGTGTATTTATGTATTTCATTATGTTCTTGCATAAATTCAGATTAGTTGTATCAGATCAGTCTTCTCTTTCTCAATCCTTCTTTTCATGTCCCCAATGAGGTCGGGGTATAAGGAGTTAGGGCTCGATCATGTTGAACCATTGCAAGATCAGCCTTGCAAACCTCGACGACCGCCCATGGGGGAAGAAAAGAAAGATGAGGGAGCAGGATATCCTATCAAATTATTTCTCAAGGAGGCCCTCTAGAAACAAAGGAACGTGATGATGGACAACTTTGCCCAGATCCTTCAACAATTGCCCACTGGCAGCGCATCTACATTTAACAACCACTCTCGAGGTGCCACTCCTTTTAAGGTAAAAGTAAACTTTGACATGACCATATTTGAGGGCCAAATAGATGCAGATGTCACAGATAGATGGTTGAATCTGTTAGAAGGATATTTCTCAGTTCATGACTTTTTCGACCAAGAAGGATTATTTTTGCACTCTGTAAAGCCGCCCCCCATGTCAAGGACTAGTGGGAAACCTACTGGGAGCAACAAAGCAAGGGGGAACCCTCTCTATTCTCAATTGCACCCACTTGGAATTATTTCTATGATGTCATCAAGGAACAATATTATCCCATGGGGAGCTATGAGGATAAATACATACAATGGACTACGTTGCGGCAACAAAGGGTCCAAGATGTGCATGAGCTGATGAATCTATTTCATACCCTACGCACAAAGTTGGGTATCAAATATTCGAAGAAACATTTGGTGTTAAAGTAATGCAGTTTTCTTCATAGATAAATTCAGGAGGAAATGTAGTTCCTCGACATCTCCTCGCTTGGTGCGTCATATTGATATGTTGTCGAGATTGAGGAGAAGTTCAAACAGAGGAAGTGAGACTTTGGGTTTGCGAATCAGAAGCAAGGGAAAGGTACCCCCAAACCATTGAACAAAGGACCAAGCCAAGGAGGGGCAGCCTAGGAAAACCCGCCAAAGCTGCAAGCAAAGAAAAACACCACGAAGCCAAAAAAGGACACAGGGAAGTGGTGTGAGTTGCATAAGACCTCCACTCACAACACGAGTGTCGAGCCAAGAAGTCACTAGTAGCCGAGTTGAAGGATTTTGAATTGGATGCAGGCTCCAACTCTGAATCAGAACCTAACATGGGGAACGACAGGGGGAAGCATATTATCGATGCGGATCCCAATCCCACCGTTGTGACCACGAAGATCCAGAAGAAGGAACCAGAATATCCAAAGGAGTTAGAGTGCCTCTTCCATTCCCAGATGTGGGTAAGGGGTTCCCCGTTGTAGTTCATTGTTGACAGCGGGAGCCAGAAGAACCTCATCTTAGTAGAGGTCGTGAAATGACTGGGCTTGCCGACCAAAATACACCCACAACCATACACCATCGGGTGGTTGCACCAAGGATGAGACCTCCGCGTCAGCCAACAATGTCGCCTTCCCTACAACATCAAGCCCTTCACGGATGAGGTATTATGTGACATTGCTCCTCTTGATGTTTTTGATGTGTTATTAGGCCAACCATACTTGTGGAAGTGACATGTTGTGCATTAGTCCAAGCCTCGTGTTGTTATTATTACTTTGGGAAATAAGCTATACAAGATACCAGAAATAGCACCACCTACAACCATCTCTTTGGTTACTGCAAAACAATGCAGTAAGATCATTGCCAAAACCAGGAAATTTGTTTTCCTGATGATCTGCCCTCAGGGAAAGAAGAAGATTTTTTCCACGACCTCCAGATAGGGCCCCTCTGCATGACAACAACAGATGGATAAGGTCATGGAGGAGTACGAGGACATCTTCACCTCCCTCACAGTGGTGCCTCTACAATTCCAGGTCAAGAACCCCATCGATATGACCCCAGGTGCATCGCTACCCAATGGACCAATCTATAGACGCTTTTTTCTAGAGAATGATGAAATAAAGAGGCAAATTCAGGAGATGTTGCATAAGGTCACATCCGGCCAATTTTTTCTCCCTGTGGGAGCCCGATCGTGCTGGTGCAGAAGAAGGATGGGACTTGGATACTCTGCATTGACTATCGGGCATTGAATAAGATCATTGTCTGGAATAGGTAACCAATCCCACAGATTGATGACCTTCTGGACCAACTAAAGGGGGTGAAATAATTCACCAAGATCAACTTGAGTTCTAGGTATCACCAAGTACCAATTGAACCCTATGATGTGTGGAAGACTTCCTTCAAATCCAAAGAAGGCCTTTTTGAATGATTGGTCATGCCTTTCAGGTTGATGAATTCCCCTGCAACCTTCATGAGACTAATGGATGACATCTTGTGACCATTCACCAACTCATTTGTACTGGTGTACTTGGATGACATTCTAATCTTCAACGAGACTTGGGAAGAGCACCTCCACCACATCCAATAGGTCCTCCAAACACTGCGGCAACACAAGTTGTGTGCCAATTTGGAGAAGTGCACTTTTTGCATGACCCAGGTTCAGTATCTGGGTTACATTATTGATGAGAAGGGGGTGCATGTGGATCCAACCAAGATCCAATTCATTCAGGATTGGATATCCCCAACCACCCTAATAGAGCTCCACAACTTTTTGGGTCTTGCCAATTTCTACCATAGGTTTGTGTTGGGATTATCTCATATCACTTGGCTGTTGAGTCAAGTCACCAAGGGAAGAGCGAAAGAAAATTATTTTGGTCTGAATCTCAACAGAAGGCATTCAAATATTTGAAGCATCACCTCTGCTCTATACTAGTTCTCACATTACCAGACTTGCAACAACCATTTGAGATCGAGACAGATGCCTCCGAATATGTTATTGGGGAAATCCTTACTCAACAAGGTTATCCAGTGGAATATCCCATTGAGACACTTTCCGCCATAGTCTAGAAGTATTCCAATTATGAAAAAGAGATGTATTCCATTATGCAGGCTTGCCGATAATGGAAGCATCAAATTTTGGGAAAGGAAACCGTCATCCGCATAGACCACCGACCCTTGCAGTTCATACAGACACAAGGGAAGTTGAAAAACAATCGCCATCATAAGTGGTCACACATAACTGCAGTAGTTTCATTTGAACATTAATTACAAGGAAGGAAGCACCAATAATGTTGCAAATTGCCTCATCCAACCACCTATCATGGCGCTAACCATGGTGCTCAACTCTTGTGGTCACGAGACTTTTGATTGGCCACTTCTCTACAAAAGTGATCCAGAATTCAGCCACACATACAATACGCTCTTGGAGGGTAAGAAAGTTCCTAATTTTCACCTCCAGGATGCCTTGCTATGTCACCTGCAACACCTTTGTGTTCCTTCAAGCGAGCGTGTCAAGATGATTTGGGAGGTACAGTACAGTCGGGTCGCTCAACATTTCGAGGTTGAGAAAATCATGGTAGTACTGCAAAATTATTTCTATTGTTCGAACCTTCGACAAGATGTCGGGAAGTACTTTAAGTCCTGCACTTCTTGCACCATTGCCAAACCGACCATCAAGAAGCAAGGCCTCTATACTTCGCTGCCTACCCCTAGTCGACCTTGGGAACCCATCTCCATGGATTACATATTGAGCCTTCCTTCTACTAAGCATGGAAATGAATTTTTTTTTGTCGTCATCGACACATTCTCGAAGATGTCCATTATGATGGCCTGCAAGAAGAATATCAAAATAGAAGCCACTGCTAAAATCTTCTTTGAATGAGTCTGGGTACACTTTGGGATCCCACAGTATATCATCTCGGATCGGGACAGTAGGTTCCTCGGTACATTTTGGTCCAGCCTCTGGTCGATGCTGGACACCAAGCTCACCAAGTCCACATCTTTCCATCCGCACACTGATGGCCAGACAGAAGTCATCAACCATATGATTGTACACATTTTGCGCATGTACAACTCAAAGCATCCACACACATGGGATGATAGCCTCCCCTATGTACAACACAGCTACAACTGGGCTCTCCATAGCTCAACCAGCCACAACCCCTTTCAAGTGGGCTTGGGATTCCAGCCACTATGTCCCATTGATGTAGCCATGCCATTTGTGGCTACTCAGAAAGATTCAACCCATGTCGAGTCTGAGGCTGACAAGGAAAATAGCTTCATTGAGCACATTCAACACATCCGCCAACAAATTCATGAAATCTTGGATAGAGCCAATGCTAAGTACAAGAAGCCACATGATCAACATCGGGTGCCACATAACTTCTAGGTGGGTGACAAAGTGTGGCTACATTTGCAAAAGGAGTGCCTCGCTGGAACCTACCGCAAGATTCGCCCTCTCCGATATGGGCCATACACCATCACCAAGGCTATAGGGGACAATTCCTTTGAGATCAATATTCCACCATTCCTTGGTCTGCACCTAGTGTTCAATGTGGACCACCTTTGGCCCTACTTTCCACCTCTACTACACACATCCGACATGGTAGAACAACTCACACCAACATAGTTAAACCCAGATTGCATGGAACAAGCCACAACTGATCGAATTATGGACACACAGATCAAGAACACCTGCCAACAGAGGATCCATCTATATCGAGTAGTCAAATAAGGCCAACTTCTTCACCAAGGAAAGTGTCTCACTAGGGACCAAGTGCAACAGAAGTTTCCTCATATCATGGAGGAACTCAATGCAATGGGGACCATTGCCTCCTAAGGGGGAAGGAATGATCCAGGTGGATATTGGTGGCCACCCGCCTATTCCACTTGGAACCACACTATTGTTTCTTTCATTTTTCCAGTTTCCTTAATTGTAGCACAATTTACTATTTTTAGCAGTTATTCAGGTCCTGAACTTCGAGAGCCATTTTGAGGTCCTAAATGACATTTTTTTGGCATCAATCCTATGGGAAATTTGAGTCTGTTCCAGGCTCGATATTCGTTGTCAGTAGTGTATTCCTTGGATAGATATTTCTAATGATGTATCATGTGCATCAAGAAAATATAATATGCCAAAGTTACGACCCCAGGAAATTGATGTACCAATTTACCCCAATGGGGCCCATATTCTGGTGTTTCATCTCCTAGGGTTAAGTTTTTGGATGTTTAGGGGTTTACATTGTTTATCAATAATATATAGGCCTTTGATCCTCATTGTAAAACAAAGTTTAGAGGCCAGTAGCCACCACATCGCTTCTTAGAGATAAGCTACCAGTGCCTGAGCTATTTTATTTCCATTCTGTCTCTAAGCATATTTCAGTCATTTGTTGTTAATGAAATGAAGTTTTACTTCCGCTGCATATTTGTGTTTATGTGTATTTATGTATTTCATTGTGTTCCTACATAAATCCAGATTAGTGGTATCATAGCAGTTTTCTCTTTCTGAATCCTTCTTTGCATGTCCTCAACAAGGTCGGGGTATAAGGAGTTAGGTCTTGATCTGGTTGAAAAGAAATATGAGGGAGCAGGAGATCCTATCAAATTATTTCTTAAGGAGTCCCTCGAGAAACAAAGGAATGTGATTATGGACAACTTTTCCTAGATCCTTCAACGACTACCCACTGGCAGCACATCTACATCCAGTAGCCACTCTAGAGGCGCCACTCCTTTTAAGTTACAAATAAACTTTGACATTCCCATATTTGAGGTCCACATAGATGCAGATGTCATAGATATATGGTTGAATCTGATAGAAGGATATTTCTCATTTCATGACTTTTTTGATCGAGAAAGGATTATTTTTTCACTCCTTAAAGCCACCCCCTATGTCAAGGACTAGTGGGAAACCTACTAGAGCAACAGAGCGAGGGGGAACCCTCTCTGTTCTCAGTCGCACCCACTTGGAATTATTTCTAAGACGCCATCAAGGAACAATATTATCCGGTGGGGAGATATGAGGACAAATACATACAATGGACTACGCTGCAGCAGCAAAGGGACCAAGATGTGCATGATCTGACAAATCTATTTCATACCCTACACACAAAGTTGGGTATCAAATATTTGGAGAAACATTTGGTTTTAAAGTACCGTAGTTGTCTTCATAGATACATTCAGGAGGAAATGGAGTTCCTCGACATCTTCTCACTTGGTGAGGCATACCARTATGCTGCAAAGATTGAGCARAAGTTCAAATAGAAGAAGCGATACTTTGGGTCTGCGAATCAGAAGMAAGRAAAAGGTACCCCCAAACCACCGAACAAAGGACCAAGCCAAGGCGGGGTGGCCCAGGACAACCCACCAAAGCCACAATAAAAGAACAACACCACAAAGACAAAAGAGGACATGGGGAAGTGGTTTGAGTTCCATAAGAGATCCACTCACAACACAAGTGAGTGTCGGGCCAAGAAGTCACTGGTAGCCGAGTTGAAGGCTTATGAATCAGATGCGAGCTCCGATTCTGAATCTAAACGCAACAAGCGGAATGATAGGAGGAAGCATATTATCGATGCAGATCCCAACTCCATCACTTCCACCATAAAGATTCAGAAGAAGGAACCAAAATATCCAGAGGAGGCGGAGCGCCTCTTCCATTCCCAAATGTGGGTAAAGGGTTCCCCATTGTAGTTAATTGTCGAAAGCAAGAGCCAAAAGAACCTCATCTCAGTAGAGGTCGTGAAATGGTTGGGCTTGCCGACCACAACACACCCACAACCATAAACCATCGGGTGGTTGTACCAAGGATGGGACCTCCACGTCAGCCAACAATGCCACCTTCCCTATAGCATCAAGCCCTTCATGGATGAGGTATTATGTGACATTTATCCTCTTGATGTTTTTGATGTATTATTAGGCCAACTATACTTGTGGAAGAGACATGTTGTGTATGAGTCCAGGCCTTCTAATGTTATTATTACTTTTGGAAATAAGCTATACATGATATCGGAAATAACATCGCCTACATCCATCTCTTCGGTTACTGCAAAACAATGCAGTAAGCTCAATGCAGTAAGCTCACAAGAAGAAGGTTGTGTCCATGACCTATAGATAGGGCCCCTCTGCCCGAAAACAATAGATGTATAAGGTCATGGAGGAGTACGAGGACATCTTGACCTCCCCCGCAGGGGTTCCTCTACACTGTCAGGTCAAGCACACCATCGATCTAACCCCAAGTGCATCGCTGCCCAATGGACCAATATATTATTGATTTATTCTGGAGAATGACAAAATCAAAAGGTAGATTCAGGATTTGTTGCAAAAAGGTCACATCTGGCCGAGTTCATCACCCTCTGGGAGCCCGATCGTGCTGATGCAGAAGAAGGATGGGACTTGGAGAGCTTGCATTGACTATCGGGCACTGAACAAGATCATTGTCTGAAATAGGTACCCGATCCCACAGATTGATGACATTCTGGACCAACACAAGGGGAAGAAATATTTCAGTAAGATCGACTTGAAGTCTAGGTATTACCAGGTACTAATCGAACCCTCTGATGTGTGGAATACTGCCTTCAAATCCAAGGAGGGCCTTTTCGAATGGCTAGTCAAGCCTTTCAGGTTGACGAATGTACCTGCAACCTTCATGAGACTAATGGACGACATATTGTGACCATTCACCAACTCATTTGTAGTGGTGTACTTGGATGGCATTCTGATCTTCAGCCAGACTTGGGAAGAGAACCTCCACCACATTCGACAGGTCCTCCAAACACTGCGGCAACACAAGTTGTGTGCCAATTTGGAGAAGTGCACTTTTGGCATGACCTAGGTTCAGTATGTGGGATACATTATTGATGAGTGGGGGGCACATGTGGATCTAGCCAAGATCCAAGTCATTCAATATTGGCTATCCCTAACCACCCTAATAGAGCTCCGTAGCTTTTTGGGTCTTGCCAATTTCTACCGCAAGTTCATGTTGGGATTCTCTCATATCACTTGGCCCTTGAGTCAAGTCACCAAGGGAGGAGCGAAAGAAAAATTCTTTTGGTCTGAATCTAAACAGAAGGCATTTGAATATTTGAATCATTGCCTCTACTCTGCACCAATTCTCACATTACGAGACTTGCAGCAACCATTTGATATCAAGATAGATGCCTTCGACTATGCTATTGGGGCATTCCTTACTCAACAAGGGCATCCAATGGCATATCACAGTGAGACACTTTCCGACACAATCCGGAAGTATCCCACTTATGAAAAAGAGATGTATTACATTTTTCAGGCTTGTCAACAATGGAAGCATCACATTTTGGGAAAGGAAACAGTCATCCACATAGACCACAGACCCTTGTAGTTCATACAGACACAAGGGAATTTGCAGAATGATCACCATTAGAAGTGGTCCACATACATGCAATAGTTTCATTTGAACATTAATTACAAGAAAGGAAGCACCAATAATGTTGCAGACTACCTTAGTTGACCACCTATCATGGCGCTAACCATGATTCTCAACTCTTGTGGGAACGATACTTTCGATTGACCGCTTCTCTACAAAAGTGATCTAGAATTCACCCACACATACAATACGCTCTTGGAGGGTAAACAAGTTCCTAATTTTCACCTCCAGGATGTCATGCTATGTCACCTAGGACACTTTTGTGTTCCTTCAAGCGAGCATGCCAAGATGATTTGGGAGGCGCACTACAGTCGTGTTGTTGGGAATTTTGGGGTCGAGAAAACCATGGAAGTAGTGCAAAAGTATTTCTATTGGCCAAACCTTTGACAGGATGTCGGGAAGCACATCAAGTCCTGCAATTCTTGTGTCATTTCCAAACCGACCATCAAGAAGCAAGGCCTCTATACTCCATTGCCTACCCCTATTCGACCTTGGGAATCCATATCCATGGATTATATGTCAGGCCTTCCTTCTACTAAGCATGTCAATGACTGTGTTTTTGTGGTTGTTAACAGATTCTCAAAGATGTCCATTATGATGGCCTGCAAGAAGAATATCACATCAGAAGCCACTGCTAAACTCTTCTTTGAACAAGTGTGGGTACACTTTGGGATCCCACATTCTATCATCTCAGATTGGGATAGCAGTTTCCTCAGTACATTTTGGTCCAGCCTCTGGTCGATGCTGGACACCAAGCTCACCAATTCCACATCTTTCCATTTGCAAACCGATGGCCAGATAGAGGTCATCAACCGGATGATTGTACACATTTTGCGCATGTACAACTCAAAGAATCCATGCACATGGAATGAGAGCCTCCCCTATGTACAACATAGCTACAATCGGCCTCTCCATAGCTCAACCAGCCATTATGTCCCATTGATGTAGCCATGTCATTTGCAGCTACTCAGGTAGATTCAACCCATGTATAGTCTGAGGCTGATAAGGAAAACATATTCATTGAGCACATTCAACACATCCACCAACATGTTCATGAAATCTTGGATAGATCCAATGCTAAGTACAAGCAACGACAAGATCAACATCGGGTGCCACACAACTTCCAAGTGGGTGACAAAGTGTGGCTACATTTGCAAAAGGAGTGCCTCGGTGGACCCTACCACAAGATTTTTCTGCTCCGATATGGGCCATACACCATCACCAAGGCCATAGGGGAAAATTCCTTTGAGATCAGTATTCCACCATTCCTTAGTCTACACCCATTGTTTAATGTGGACCACCTTCGTCCCTACTTTCCACCTCTACTGGACACATCTGGCATGGCTAAACAACTCACACCAACAGAGTTAAACCCAGATTGCATGGAACAAGACACAACTGATCGGATTATGGACACACAGATCAAGAACACCCGCCAGAAAGGGATCCATCTATATAGAGTTGTCAAAGCAAGCCAACTCCTTCACTAGGGCAAGTGGCTCACGAGGGACCAAGTTCAGTAGAAGTTTCTTCATCTCATGGAGGAACTCAATGCAATGGGGAGCATTGCTTCCTAAGGGGAGGGGAATGATCCAGGTGGATATCAGTGGCCACCCGCCTATTCCTCTTGGACCCACACCATTTTTTATTTTAGTTTTTCAGTTTCCTTAATTGTAGCACAATTTACTTTTTTTAGCAGTTTTTCGGGTCCTGAACTTTCAGAGCCATTTTGAGGCCCTAAATGATGTTTTTTTGGCATCAATGCTCCAGAGAATATGACCGCCTTCCAAACTCAATATTTGATTTTAGGGGTGTAGTCCTCGAATAGATCTTTCTAATGATGTATCATCTGTGTCAAACGGAGATAGTATGCCAAAGTTACGACCCCGGTAAATTGATGTACCAATTTACCCAGACGTGGCCCATATTCGGGCGTTTCATCTCCTAGGGTTAGGTTTTTGGATGTTTATTGTTTTCCATTGTTTCTCAATAATATATATGCCTTCGAGCCTCATTGTAACATATATTTCAAAGTCCAAGATCCGCGACATCTCTTCTCAGAGATAAGCTACCAACGCCCGAGCTATTTTATTTCCATTTTGTCTGTAAGCATATTTCAGTCATTTGTTGTTAATGAAATGAAGTTTTACTTCCTCTGCATCTCTGCGTTTATGTCTATTTTTGTATTTCATTGTGTTCCTGCATAAATCCAGATCAACTATAGTGAAGGTTGCAAGAGGAAACATATTAGATGAGACATGAAGCATACTATGTACATGACCATATACATTAATGTACCAAAGAAGATGAAGAATCAACTATCTTTTGAGATCCAAAGTATCTCATATAGAAATTTATTGTAAGGTGCATAAGGCTCCAAAGATGACCAAACATTAGAAAAAGAACTCACAGTAGACTTGTTCAAAGGATAATGAAGCCACCTTGATAGGAAGAAGAATTCACTTGAAGTCTGACTCAACTTTTCATATTTAGACTTGGTATTCAACACCAAGTATACCCCATAAGAGATGATGAAGTCCTTGTAGACTCACAAGAAATTGAGAGTAAGCATGATCTAAAAAAGGATTAGATGAAGAGACAACTTCCAGGACTAGGAGACAGATGCCATGAGAATACTAGATCGTAGCTTCAAAAACTTCTAGGAGATATGAAATCTCCTAGGAAGATTCCCTTGTTTCATTGATAGAGAAGGACATCAGTCAGAAAGACTAGGATATGGATTTTTCCATGAGATTAGAAGATAAGTCAATATTGAATTCCAAGATTGATATAACATATCAAGCATGTTGCAGATGTAAAAATCTTGATTTGTGTCCAGAGGATTCTCCCGGAAAGAGGGGGAAGACTATGAAGACACACTTACTCCAGTAATTGAAGAAATAGTTCCAGTATTTATGAATACAGCCAGAACAACCATGATTCATATATAGTATGAGATGCAGGGGGAGAAATCCCCATATTTATAATTGAGTGGCAGTTGGTGCATTACATTAGTTGGGTCATGGAGACATGACTACGATAAAAGATAGAATTACCTCCATGAAAGAAGAAGAGCTACCTTCAGTATCAGTTATTGAGCCACTCTCAGTTTCATATGAAGTTGTTGTCGTGATAGAATAAGAGGAGTTACTCTCAGATTTCAACATCCACAGTGAGGATGAAACAATTATTCTCAGCTTTAGAGTATTTGCAAGTACAAAGTCCCAGTTCCAGAAGTAACAGTTGTAGAGAGAGTAGAGGACATACTCCCAGACAATGAGATAGAAAGTGCTTTGCAGAAAGAACATAGAGCTAGCAAGTGATTGTGCAGATTGAGTTACAACTCAACAAGTGTACCAGGTTGGTATAAAGTGATGTGAAAATTTGACTTGAAGTTGAAGATAGAAAGACTCATATCTGCAAGATGAAGCAAGCTCCTAGATCTTGATATGGCAGAATTGATAGTTTCCTAACGAGCTTGGGCTTTACCAAGATTAAATTTGATTCTAACCTTTACTTCAAGGTTATGAGCCAGTTATATTATTGTTGTATGTGGATGACTTATTCTTAACTAGAGAATAAAATCTCATCACAAAATTGTAAGAAGAAGCTCACTATAGAATTTGAGATGAAAGACCTAGGCCTGATGCATTATTACTTAGGTCTTGAAGTTTGGAAGAGCCCTAAGAAGATTTTCCTTAACCAAGGGAAGTATGCAGTTGAAATACCGAAGAAGTTTGATATGTTTGAATGTAAATCCATGTACACACCCATGGAAACGAAGTTGAAGCTCCTGGTAGACACCACGTCATAATTATTTGGTGATACTATGTATAGACATATTATTGGTTCAATGATGTATATGACGAATACCAGGACATATATATATTTTTCCTTGAGTCATTATCTAGTAGAACCCAGACTTGTTCACCTTGATGATGCAAAACATGTGATGAGATACCTTAAGGGTACGTTGGATTTTGGTCTCTGTTATACTAGAGATCACGACTTCAGATTGTATGGATATACTAATTCAAATTGAGTTGGAAGTGGTTATGATAGAAAGATCACTTAAGGATGTTGTTTCAGTGTAGGTTCAGCCATGAATTCATGGTAGAGTAGGAAGCAACCCAATATTTCTCTCATCACGACAGAAGTGAAATATATTGCAGCATGTTCCACCAATTGTGAATCCATATGGCCTCAGATGTTGTTGAGAGATCTATTTGATCTGGATATGGAAGACACCATGATCCTATGTGATAACCAAAGTTGTATAACTATGATGTGTTCCATGATGAGTCGAAGAACATAGATATATGGTATCACTTCATTCGTGATATGCTGCAGACAGGAGCCATAAAGATCCATTATGTTGGCATGGATGAACAGGTTTCTTATGTGTTGACCAAGCCTCTATCTCGTGTAAATTTTAAGCACTTTCGAGACAAGATTGGTATAGTATGAAAGGACCTCCCTTGAAAGGGGGAGTAGTGTTGATGATACTATGGTATTCTAACCAATAGCGAGTAGCTTAGTTAGGATTTTATATCCTAGGGGATTGATCATTCATGGATAGATCCTGTAAGGACGGGCTTCTAGAGTACTTGTGCATGTGTATGATAGATTTGGTCAATAATGGTAGCTCCGTTAGGATTTTATATCCTAGGGAATATTTTGATTCCTGACCAGATCCTTTGGATCTATCAGAGTACCACAAGATGATGTGATGCTAGCCTCGTGTTGGATATTTCCAACTTCGTGTTGATCTTGTTGATGTCAGCCTCGTGTTGAAGATTTCCAACTCCGTGTTGATGTTCTTGATGCCAACCTCGTGCTGAATATTTCCATCTTCATGTTGATGTTGTTGATTCTAGCCCCATGCTAAATATTTCTAGCTTCGTGTTGATGTTGTTGAGATACCATATTTGTGATGAATATTTAGAGCCTAGTGTTGATGTTGATGATGATCCAACCTTCGTGTTGTGATGATGTTGTTGTTGATGTTGTATCCTCCTTGTGTTATTATTGATGATGATGATGTATTAGTGTTATATTAATCCATGTTTATGTAGATGATGATGATGCCACTTCAGCTTCTTGTTGAAGATGATGATGATGATGCCACTTCATCTTCTTGTTGAAGATGATGATGATGATGTTATTTTAACTTTAATGTTGAAGATGATGATGATGATGTTACTTTAGCCTCACACTAAATTTGATGATTATGTTACTTTAGCCTCATGATAAAGATGACGATGATGTTACTTTAGGCTCATGATGATGAGGATGACGATGCTACTCCATCTCCATGCTATGAACAATGATGATGAGAGAAAATTCTGGTGATTTATAGATATGCGAGTCAGTGTTCCAGATGTTGTTGATGTTGCTTCCCTCTCTCTCTCTTGATGATGCTATAGAATACACTTCTTGTTAAGGGGGGGTGTTGAAATATTGTAACTGCAAAGAGTATTCTATTTATTTAGTGATTCATTAGATCAATCCCCTTTTGTGGATTGATCATGTCGAACATTGTAATTGACCAAATCCCATTTTTTTGATTGATCATGTCGGACATTGTAATTGGAAAAATACCATTTTGTAGATTGGTCAAACCCTAATTAAATTATGCAAATTAAGAAGTCAGCCCCCAAGCCTAATTAAAGTGGTTTTAACCACTAAGAAGACAATTTGACCCTGCCTAGTGAAGAGACACCTTTCCAACGCTTGCCAAATTGTATAAATAAAGGAATCCAACACCTCATTATCTCACTCACTCATTCAATCATCAAGTGAGCAAGTTTGTTAGCTGCAGCTAGGAGAAGAAGGAAGAGAGAGTCGCATTTCTTAGTGTTGGATATTCTTTAATGTTTTGGTTTATTGTCTTGGCATTGTATTGGTTATCTATATTAAGGAATTGTTTTCTGGGTTTTCTCCCCCATAAGGGTTTACCAATATAAATGTTGTGTATCTTGTGATTGTGTTTCTCTCAGTGATCCTAACTATGCTATTTTTATCTAGTAAATTGAAAAGAAACCTAATAATAGCTCAAAACTTAACATAATCAACCAAAGGCTCAATTATTTTAGGGGCTATACAAATTACATAATTACATAATCCAAAATTAACTCACCAGCCTAAATAAGGGGACCATAAATCAGCACAAGGAGAAACATAACTAAGATTTAATATTAAAAATATTCATGCTTCCCCAGCCAACCCGTTGAATATTCACTGAGCAAGAAAAAAAAATGCAAGGGAATAAAATGCAGGGTTGAATCTCATGCCAAACGTAGAGGTTTAATGGAGAGATCCCAACTTTGGCAAGTGTACACAACCATAAATGCAAAGAATAAATGCAATCTCAGAGGTTTAAAGGAAATTCGCTTGGAAAGTTTACACAGCTAAGGAAAAATGCAAAGATACACCAAGAGAAAATCGTTGGGGAAGAAAAACGAAAACGAAGAGGTTAATTGAAATCTGCCTCTGGAAATTTTACAATCCTTGGGAAGAAAAAACGAAATTGTAGAGGTTAATGGAAATCCGCCTCTGACACGTTTACACAACTGTGGAATAAAAATGCTAATATACACACAGACAC
This sequence comes from Picea engelmannii, assembly GCA_009831015.1. NCBI lineage: Eukaryota > Viridiplantae > Streptophyta > Pinopsida > Pinales > Pinaceae > Picea > Picea engelmannii. The sequence goes on from ML793745.1 coordinate 352,661, forward strand.
AATCGTTGGGAAATAAAAATGAAATCGTAGAGGTTAATGGGTATCTCACTCTATAAACTTTACACAACTGTAAAAAAAAACATAATGACACACCAAGAGACAATCGCTCAGAAAAAAAGAAATCACAAAGGTTAATGAGATATCCCATATGACAAGTTTACACAACCACTAAAACACAGAGATGCACCGAGAGACAAATCCCTGAGGAAAAAATGAAAGCGTAGAGGTTAATAAGAGATCCCATCATGTAAGTTGACACAACCATTAAATCGCACAGATGCACCAAGAGACAAATCGCTGAGGCAAAAAGGAAATCACAGAGGTTAATGGAAATTCGCCTGGAGCTTCCCAAGCTGGGAGAATGCCTTAACAACGTAGAGGTTAAAAAAATGGTTTGCAAGGTAAACGAAGGGAGGTTTTCCCCAGCACACAGGTTACTTTTAAATGAAAAAACGGTAGAGACAACAGAGGGAAAATAAACGCCATGGGACTCATATTGCTGGGAAAATGAACATGCAAACGTTGTGTGAATTCCTCAAGCATCAAATAAAATAATCATCGTAGATATTGCTAGTGTTGATGATGAACACCGACAAAGGGTAAAGGATCCATACATATTTTAAAAGAATATAGTACACATTAAAAATATTAAGACAATTTTATAATCTCAACATAAATACTGTAACTGAAGATGAGAATTCAAAGATTTTCTCCCACGCTTTCTCTCCTTCCATATCCCCGCTTGCTAACCGTGGAGACTTCACTGGTACCTCCCAGCCAACTCTAGGGGTAATATTCTTCCCCCGTATCCCCCTGATCCGCAAAGGGGGCACACACACAAAACCCTAATTCTCTAGCTCTCAGCTCGCCTCGCAAGGTAGAGCCACCACTCTCTCACTCAAGCTGGGTATCCCAACTCTCACAAGTAAAAATAGTTTGAATTTATGCAGCATAAGCTTACTCATAAATAGTTTCCTCCATTCCTCCTCTCATCCATTTGTTTTATAGCATTTTTCTTAGTGACAACTTTCCATTTTCACATTTAATTCATTTTTTAAAATATTTAATTAGGAATTATTCCCCCCATACACTTGTCACCCGTTCCATTAGTTTCACAAGTAAATTCACAATTTAATTTAATTAAAAGTCAATTTCCCTCACCCATCCTAAGGGCACTCCTAAAGTCACTCCTAGTTGTCCCTTTATTCCCTTTATTTCCCATTTATGACTGACACCTTTCTAAAATGGAGTTGAGTTAAAATAGGAATGTTCTCTAGTTAGAGTATACTTCAGATACCTTTCTATGCTTATACGTTATTGTATGTTAAGAACCCAATACTAGCATATAGAAACACCACAAAGATTTAGAGAACAATATAGAAGAATTGCACCTTTATTATAGAAAACCCTTGAGTTAGGGCAACACCATACAATGGATCCTATTATGGAAGGGGTCCTCTCCTGTTCACTTCCCTCTTCTAGGGGGCATCCTGTTATTGAGCTACAACTCACAATACAATAATTTTCTTCATGTCACATTACATTGCTTGAACCCCTTTATATAGTGCTACCATCACCTAAGAACATTATAGAGGAGGAATATTCTAGAAGTAGATCCTTCTAAGAAATCCTCTTGCATTTATTATATCTAACTACCCATTTATTATATCTAACTACCATAGTAGGCCTTATTTAATAATATAGTGGACCTAGTCAACCTTACATTCAATGGCCTCCACTATTATCACTATGGGCCCTCTATCCCCCCCACTGTTAAATTATGATCTTTATTTCTTATGCGGATTAATTCTTTTATTTTCTTCAATACTTTGATTCCA
>ML793745.1:377339-395606 GCA_009831015.1 Picea engelmannii
TTATTGATATTTCACTTTGTGCATTGTGGTTGTGATCGTGGTTTAAATTGCTTCCACAATAATAATAGTAGAAGTGATTATGTATTTAACAAGTGGCAGAAATTGTTAGATCAGGAGAATCGCAGGAATACATTAATTTGTATTGAAATTTCTACATGGTATCAAAGCCACGGAGGCCACGGAGTCATGGAAGTGAGGTGCGAACATAATTTCATTCTCGCAGGTCCCACCTCTAGTCGGGTGCGAACTCTAGTACTAAAAACTTCTGGTGTTTTCAAGAACATAAATTGTCACACCCTAGACAAAGGTAGGGTGTGAACTTCATTGGCATTCTCGCAGGCAAACACACTAGAAGGGTGCGAACTTCCCTCACCCTAACAGTGGAGCAGGGTGCGAACTTCTTGGGCATTCTCGTAGGCTATAGTGGAGTAGGGTGCGAACTTGACAGGCAAGTTCGGAGGCTACAATGGAGCAGGGTGCGAACTTCTCTCAGGTTGCTCTCAGGTGGGGTGTGAACCTCCCAAGGCAAGAGGAAAGTGAAGGGGTTGAGTTTTGGGTTGTATAACATTCAAATTTGCAAGATTTTCTTGGTGCGACACTTGATTCAAGATCGAAATGTCTTTCAAAGGCTCGAGGTTGGAGTATGCACTCGAGGGAAGCCCTAACTACATTGCTTGGAAGGATAGGATGGAGGCAGTGCTCGAAGACAATGGATTGAAGGGTTACATTGACGCAGATGTTCCTAAGCCGGATGCAACAGACACTGGAAATCTTTATGCATGGAAAAAGAAAGTAGCAAAGGCGAGGAGGATTCTATTGGAGGGAGTACGAGACCACATTGTCTCAAGTCTCCATGGGAAAACCACACCATATGCAATGTGGAAGGTTTTGACAGATCTGTTCCAAAACAGTAGCGACCATAGGAAATTGGCACTCAAAGATAAACTTAGGAATATCAAGATGGAGAAAGGAGACACCATTCCAAAATATCTCACAAAGTTTGTCCAATGTCGGGATGAGCTTGGAAGTGTGGGAATAACAGTCGATGCTGATGATTTGGTGAGCTTGGTGCTCCTAGGGCTTCCTAAGAGTTGGCACAGTTATCAAGACTATATCAATGGAAGGGAAGAGTTGTTGGATTGGGAACGACTATTGTTGGATCTGGTGCAAGAGGAGTTCAGGTGGAATACCAGAGATGGATCTTCATCAAAGCATGATGATGAAGAGGATTGTGCTTTGAATGCCAAGGCAAGGAAATGGAAAGGGAAGAAATTCCAATCAAATTTTGAGTCTAAAGTCAAGAATTTGGATTTGTCCAAAGTGAAGTGTTTTCACGAACTTGGTCATCTCGCTACTAACTGCCCGCAGAAGAAGAAGAACAAGACGGTTGTTGGAGCTGCAACTGGTGAGGCTCTTGTCTCACAATTTGAGCTTGACTTCGCTTTGATCACATGCATGGCTTCAAGTGCATCAGGATCGGTGTGGTATTTGGATAGTGGCGCTTCCTTCCACATGACGGGAGATAGAGAGTCTTTCATTGAATTGGAGGATAAAGATATCAGAATGCATATAGAGATGGGCGATGATGGAAAATACAGTGCAACTAGTATTGGTACCATTACCTTTCAGAGGGAGTCAGGTAAACCATTTCAATTGAAAAAATTTATGCACGTTCCAGGTCTGAAGAAAAACTTAGTCTCAATCCCAATGTTGGAGGACAGAGGCTATGATGTTGTTTTTAGCAGTGGTATAGCCTACCTATGACATAAAGAAACAGGTCAATTCAAGAAGATAGGGATTCGAGTTAAGAATCTCTACATGCTGCAGGTAGATGGTTGCGGTGCCATGATAAGCAAGGCAAAAACAATGGTGAGCCGAGATGAGGGAGAATTATGGCATAGGATATTAGGCCATCTTCATCATGAAGCCTTGAAGATCATGTACCAAATATCTACTGGACTTCCAAGGGGAACACTTGCTCAGTCAGATCGGTGCAAGGGGTGCACCCTGGGGAAGTATGTAAAGTCCACCTTTCATGAAAAGGAGAACCGTGCTTTGGTAATCCTGGAGAGAGTTCACACAGATGTGTGTGGACCATTATCGGTTGCTTCAACAACAAAAAACAAGTATTATGTTATTTTTGTTGATGAATTTTCTCGTAAATGCTAGATATTCTTCATGCAGAAGAAGGATCAAACATTCTCAAAGTTTTGTGAGTTTAAAGAATTGGTGGAGAAAAAGTCGGGGAAGCAAGTGAAATCTCTAAGGAGCGATAATGGTGGAGAATACATCTCTAACGAATTCAAAAAATTCTATAGCAGAGGTGGAGAATACATCTCTAACGAATTCAAATAATTCTAAAGCAGAGAAGGAATTTGAAGAGAACTCATAGCACCTCATAACCCACAACAAAATGGGGTCGTGGAGAGAAGAACAAAACGATAGTGGGTGCAGCACGAGCAATGTTGCATGATCAGGGCCTACCTATGCATTTGTGGGTAGAAGCATGTAATACTGTGGTTTATGTGCAGAACCATTGTCCTCATAGAGTACTTGGAAATAGTACACTTGAAGAAGCTTTTACTGGTAAGAAACCTGATGTTTCTCATTTTAAAAATTTTGGTTCATCTATTTATGTGCATGTAAACAAGGATGCAAGGAAGAAGCTGGAACCGACTGCTGAAGTTGGGATATTTGTGGGGTACACAGAAACACCCCATAATTATCGTGTGTATTTACCAAATAGTAAGATGACTGTTATGCGACAGGATATAAAATTCGATGAGGGGAAAGCCATGCGGTTGTCGCTTGACAGGGAGCTAGACTTGCATGCAGAAGAGGAACTGTTGGTTCCCAAGGATGAGTCTCAAGATGTGGATCAGCCACATGAGGAGTTTCATGGAGTGGAGGAAACCACTCAAGCAGAGCCATCCATCAGAAATGGCAGAAAGCGCACCATAGAAGCTGAAAGATTGAGACTAGATGTTGCACAGAATGTAGGAGCCCCTATTTCAAAGCGCAGACAGAGACAGTCTCCTGATCTATTTGTTGGATACATGGCTCTCATGAGAAAACATATTGTGACTAAACCATCTTCCTTTCAGGAAGCAGTGCAGGACCCCACTTGGGTTGATGCTATGGTTGAGGAGTATGACTGCATTGTCAAAAACAGTGTATGGGAAATTGTCCCAAGACCGATTGATAAATCAGTGGTAGGTTCGAGATGGATCTACAAGGTAAAGAAAGTTGTTGATGGGAGTGTGGAGAAATACAATGCCAGGTTTGTGGCCTGGGGATTCTCACATTTTGAGGGGATAGATTATGGTGAGACCTTTGCACCTATCACAAGGTACTCTTCCATAAGATCCATCCTTGCACTCTCAGCGCAGATGGGCTGGTGAATTCATCAGATGGATGTAAAAAATGCATTCCTCAATGGGATCATTGAGGAAGAAGTGTACATTGAACATCCAGAAGGTTTTGAGACCTTTGATAGGGAGTCACATGTGTGAAGACTCAATAGAGCACTGTATGGGCTGAAGAAAGCACCCCGTGCTTGGTACACTCGGATAGACAGTTATTTCACCGGATTTGGCTTCACCAAAAGTGAAGCAGATGCAAACCTATACCAAATTATGGTGGACGGTAAGCTATTAATCATTTTTCTTTATGTTGATGATTTAATACTTACTGGTGATGAGCAGTTGATAAACTCATGCAAGGAGGACCTTGAAAAGGAGTTTGAGATGAAGGATTTGGGCCTTCTTCATTATTTCCTTGGTTTGGAAATATGGTAGCGAGATGGTGAAATTTTTGTGTCTCAAGGCAAGTATACCAAGGAGATATTGGGTAAGTTTCACATGGAGGGATTTAAACCCATGGATACTCCTCTTCCAGGAAACTGGAGGAAAGAGGATGCTACTTCTGGAGAGGTAGTGGATGTTGTTGTCTATCGATAGTTAGTGGGTTCGCTAATGTATTTAGTGAACACAAGACCAAACATTTGCTATGCAGTTAACCAGCTAAGTCAAGCGATGGTTAAGCCTACCAAACTCTTTTGGAAGGCGGGAAAGCATGTCCTGAGATATCTGAAGGGCACATCTGAGTATGGATTATGGTACAGACAGATGGATGAGGTGAAGTTGCATGGCTTCACGGATGCAGATTGGGTGGGCAACCCAACGGACAGAAAGAGCACATCAGGAGGGATCTTTAGTGTCATATCTACAGTTGTTTCTTGGTACAGTAGGAAATAAATATCTGTGGCACTTAGTTCAGCGGAAGAGGAATACATGGCAGTGATTCAAGATGCATGTGAGGCTATCTAGATGAGGAATATCTTGGTTGGTTTGTTTGGTTCTCATTTAGATCCGACAGTGATTTATTGTGATAATCATAGTTGCATTAAACTCTCGATTAATCCTGTGTTTCATGACAGATCTAAGCATATAGATATCTGGTATCATCATCTCAGAGATTGTGTGTAGCGGAAGATCATGTTGCTTCAATACATTCCTATGGAAGATTAGGATGTAGACATTCTAACGAAGGTGCTCACCAAGAGAAAATTCGAATATCATAGAGACAGGATTGGGGTGAAGGATAATCCCTTCCTTGTTGAGAGGGAGTGTTGAAAAGTCAACAAGAAACATGTGTCTAATTTACTTTTCCCTTAATTAAATTATACAATAAATATTAATCTATTATCTCATTCATAATTGAGTGATTTGGAATTGTAACAGAATTATAAGTGTAGTTAAGTGAGTTAATATCAGTTGTACTAGTTGTAACTAAACATGCACTAGTGAGAGTTCAGTTAATCAGTGAACTCACATGCAACTGAAGATTCACCACGGTTAACTACATGCATTTCAGTTCCATTGGAGATCCAGTTGAGATAACAGGTGAAAGGGACAGTTGGCTATAAGTTGTGATTTGTTCACACATGCAATGGATATGCTTATGAGCATGTGAAAACGAGGCAATTTGATTCAATCAAGTTCATTGTGAAAATGAGGCAATTTGATTCAAACGAGGCAGGATGTCTGGACACAGAAATTGGCATAGGTATTTGTTGATTTGTGTATGACAGTGTGAGACGATTGTATTGTACTGAGACCTCTTGGATTGGAGTTTTGTATGAGATTGTTTCATGATTCATGATATACATAATATATGATAGTGGGGTTTTTAGCTTTATGCTTTCCCAGTAAAACTTTTGTGTTGTGTGTTATTGATATTTCACTTTGTGCATTGTGGTTTTGATCGTGGTTTAAATTGCTTCCACAATAATAATAGTAGAAACAATTATGTATTTAAAAAGTGGCAGAAATTGTTAGATTAGGAGAATCACAGGAATACATTAATTTGTATCGAAATTTCTAAAGAATGATTGAGGAAAATATTCTAGGGTTACAAGTAACCTGGAAGCCTCGCTATCAATATAACAGAAAATAGAGTGGGGTTGACTAGACAGGGGAGGCACTCCAAAGAGGACAGAGACATGGTCTGCAATATAACAAACAAGAGGAGGCCGAGAAGAGATGATATAGAGACCAAGTCGAGTCTCTCTATAGGCACAAGGAGGAAATCGTAACCAAAGATCAAGTCGGGTCTCATAGATACCAAGTAGGGTCTCTATGCATTCATAAGGGGGAAAGAAATTCGGGTCTCATTGTGTGAACAAGGAGTAGACTTAAGGAAATAAGTTCAAGTCTCATTTCCTAGATGAGGAGCTGAGTTAGGGCTAACGTTCATCACAATCAAGGAATAGAGGTTGAGTCGAGCCTGAAGGAGTGAAAGGAGCCTAGTTAGGGAAATTATAACATACACTAGTATTACACACTCGTCCAATCTTAAAGGAAAGTATGCCCAGGTTAGAGGTAATGGTATAAGTTATGCTTTGAGAAGATACCAGTCGAATATAAACTGAGTAGCAGTTCCAATTTTGTATGTTTTGGTTTTGATAAGTATTACTAGTAGAAGTACGGACCTGCACAGGTTGTACGATATATGTAAAATCATTTTGAGTAAGTGTTATGCTTGCAGCAAACTGATATAAATAAAATTGCATAGTTTTATGATATTCATTGATGTTGTGTTTTTTTAATAGTGTGGATGTCATAGGAAAGAGAAGAGTTTAATTCTACTTCTGTTCATAAATATTTTATCCTTCTTAGTGTTATTTTTCTTCAAATCTCTTTTGCATTCGAATGGTATTCCCCCACAACAACTCCTACCTCCTCCTTGATGAACAAATCCTAAAAAATATTTCAGTTTAGTCATTCTAGAGCTCAAATACCCAACAATTAATTCACCCTTCTCCTTATTCATGGATGCATATTGTTATTTTAAAGTTTGAAGCTCCATTTGGGTGAATTGACTCTGAAGCCAAGGATCTGAAACCAATACTTCGACATATCCTGCCACTTCCATTATCAAGTGGTAAAGAGCCTATGAAGTACTACCATCAATAATAATGTTTGAGAAACTGCTAGTTACACTTCCATTTTCATAGTCTGAAATCCCTGCATCTTCACTGGTTTGTTTTGTAAGACTCCAAAGCATAATGCTTGCAATAAATATAAGTATCATTTTAGGATTGACCTCAACAATGTCTTGAAGTAGAAGGAAAATTGAGCATCCAAGCTTCCTTTCCACATTGATTATATAGGTTGCATTCAACCTCTTTTCTTCATCATTCTTTCCTTTTGTGACAATGTACCAGTTTACAACCCTAGGTTCCACAAAACTTGGTATATTATCAAGATTCCTTTGTTGATTTGGTATTGCAGATGGAAATATATAAATACAAGAGAAATAAAAAATAAATAAGTTTGTTTTTATTGAGATAATTTATGTAGGTAATTATTATAAGATGTAAATTTCCATTCCTATACATGTGGTATCCCTTTATGCTTGATGCTTTTATCTGATATTTAATATAGTTCTCCTTTTAGCTAAGGCCACACGACTATAGATAATGGAGAGTTGCTTGATGCTTAATGTTTTTTACTATTGAAATATAGTGCTACTTTTTTCTAAGGCAACTCAACTACAAATATCCAAAGTTATGAATTGTAAGGTTAACTCCCTTGGAAAATGAGATCATTTCTTGCAAAATAATGGTTTTAATGCTTTTAATATCATAATTACTATCATATCATAAAAGAGATTCGAAGGATAATCACAATGTTTCATGTTCTACACTTATTTTATTACATCTCTTCCAATGCTTGTTGCGATTATGTAGTTTCATTGTTTGAAAAAGAGAACAGTTCCCTTGGAAACAATTTGTTGCTAAGTTTAAATGTTGTATAGTTTTTTGCATTATGGTTAAACCACATGCAGAGCAAGCATACGAAACATGCATTGTCTCCAAAAGGAAAAGGAATTTATAATATCAACTGAGCAATGTGTAAAGGTAATTGTTGATAGTGGTGCTAAACTTGAGGTAATCAAATTTTTGTTGTGATGGTTAATCTCTCCCAATGTTTTGTCATAAATTTTCACGCTTAAAATGTTCTTTTTGACAAAAAATTATTTCTTGCATTCTTCATACTTTTGAATGTTGTATATTTGTTTTGCATGATGAAACCACATGTAGGGAAACTCTATAAAAACAACATGATGAAAATGACAAGTCCTTATCAAAAGAGATATGAAAGATGCACTAAGTGATCTCAATATTGATAGCGATCATATTGACGTTGAACTCGAGAATAATGTGCAGTATATTCATAGTTGTACTAGTGAACTCGATGTGAGTGCAATAATTATACGCTAAATATTAGAATATAATTATTGTTTTAACATTTTTCATATCTCAAGATAATGTGCATTTATTTTTGTTTTTGTGGAAATGTATTGAAAGGAAGGAAGCTTCACACGGTGGCCTTTGAAATATTTTCAATAAATGACATAGATGATTTTTAAAACAACTATTAGACAGCTTGGCCCACTACTTTTATGCATTTGTTTGAATGTATGTTCATGGATATTTTATATTATGGTGTATTTGTAGACTTGGAAACTCTCAGTGACAGTTGTTTGAATGAGTACATGTTCAGGGTTTTTTTTATATTCTAGTGTATTTGCAAACTTGAAAACTCTCTATGACAGTCAGTGACAATACTTTACTACTTTGGCATTTTTTATTTATTTATATATATATATATATAATCATCTTGTAGTTCACAATATTATGTGTTAATTTGATTTTTTTATTTATGGAATAGTGTGAATGTATATTATTGTTCATGGATCTTCTATTATGATCGTTGTTTTATTATGGTGTATTTGTGGACTTTGATATTTTTTGATATGTGTGTGTGTGTGTGTGTGTGTGTGTGTGTGATCGTCTTGCATTTCATCTAAATTACAATATTATATGTTTTAATTTGATTTTATGTGCATTCAATAGTTTGAATGTACATTGTTCATGGATATTATATTATGGTGTCTTGGAATACTTGGAAATTCTTAATCACAACAATGTACTACTTTTAACATTTTTTATTATTATATATGGTCATCTTGCAGTTTATTTAAATTGCAATATTACATGTTTTAATTTGATTTTATGTTAGACTACTTTAGTTTTTTTATCATGATCATGTTAGAATCAATATTTTATCTTTTATTTTATGTTTTAATTTAAGTTTAATACTAAGTTATTTTATGTTTTAATTTAAGTTTAGTACTATGCTTATTTTTGGATTACACAAGTAATTTATGGTAAATAATAAATTATTCATATCATTATATAATTTGACATTTACTACTAAACTTGTATTTAATATAATGATTATGCAACTAATAACCATTATATCAGTACACTATCAATTTACATAAATCCATGAATCAAAATGACTAAATATACTACTAGTTGAAGGAAATCATTGATACAAATGAATACATTTACTACTTGTTGACGACAATAAATGACTACCACAACTAAATAAATGACCAGTTAATGACAATCAATGACTATAACAATGACTAAATATACTACCAATGGATGGAAATTAGAGAATAAAAATGACTAAATATACTACTATTTGACGGAAAATGTTGATTACAATGACTAAATATACTACCTGTTGATGGAAAATGATGATTACAATGACTAAATATATTACCAGTTGAAGGAAATAAATGATACAAATGACTAAATTTACTACTTGTTGATGACAATAATGGACTACCACGACCAAATAAATGACCAGTGAACAAAAATTAATGACTAAAACAATAACTAAAGTTACCACCAAAATGATCAACCAAAACAAGCAATAAATGACTAAAATATTTTAGTCATATATTTGGTCGCATTATATATGTCCGGAAATATACTACTAGTAGTCATGTGACTAAACTTACTCATTTATATGCATTTTTTAGTCATAAATTTGTCCCTTTCTACTAGTGCAAACTTGAAGAAAGAAGAATATTGACAACCATTTGATTGGTTTTCCCAACTTGGATTCCAGGGTAAACATCATGTCTCATTGAGTTGTTTTTCCTCTATGTGTGCTAAGAGAATGATTGGTTTAAATTCACTTGTGCAGTTTATTAAAATTCCTAGTAATCTATTAATTGTTGTTATGCATTTGTTTATAATTGTTGTGGGTGATGAGTGGATCATGGCACATTTATTCTTCTCGATGTTTATAAGTTGGTGGTGGTCATTTCTTTGCTTCTCACACATTATTGTTTCTGCTAAAATGTTGAGAGGGAACCCTAGTTTAAGGAGAACCCCATGCATTGTTATTTTTTGTTAGAATGTTGAGTGTGAACCATCTTCACGAGGAGAGACCCCACGCAATTGTTATTTGTTGTCCAAAACACAGTGCATGAACCCTAGTTTGAGAAGAGCGACCCCCCACAAATTGTTATCTCATTGTCAACATGACCACGAGTCATTTTACAATATGGTAACCTTGTCTGAGGGCTCACTATAGAAAGAGGATACCCATGCATTCCTCCTTGTTGTCTTCATTGTTGTTCTTAGTTATTCATTTCTCCCTACCTCGTTTCCATTGTTTTAACCTTCTCTTAACCCTAGTCCCTTTTTTCTCTTTTTTCTTTTAATCCTTATATCTAGGGATTTACCTATTTTAGCTAAGTCTCTTGAATTTATCCTTATATTCTAATGTTTTTAATCTTTAATTTTATTCTCTTCATCAATGGATAAGTATTTTATTCAATTCATCTTCTTAACGACTAAATTTTTTATTGATATATCAACGACTAATTAATTAATCCCCCTTCCTTTTCATTTCACTCATTTCTTCAACGGTCATCTCACCTCTCCCATCCTATTTATTCTCATCTCTCAACACTCTTTTCCATTCCAAAGATTATTTTGTCTCCGATGATGGGTGGTGTGTCCACTCGAAACGTTGGAGGTTTCAAAATTATTCACACAGTTTAATTCCATAAATGTTGCAACAAAACCAACTTTTCCACATCTTCCTTATTCACTTTCAAAAATTGCAAATTGGGAGGTGCAAGAACACATCTATTAAAATCAACAGATAAATTTTTCATTAAATAAAAAATATTTGACATGTTCCTTGTGGCATCATTACGATTTCTCATAGCTTTTAGTGGCCTTCTACCTCATCATCTTTGTAGGAATTTATTTCAAGGAATTGAAAGCAAACTTACAAATATCCATTTCTAAACATATAATACAAAATATTCTAGAAAATTTTATATTATTTTCATGATGAGTATTAGTGAGCTTATTAATCATATTCATTGGATGTAATGTAAAAGATGTTTTCTTGTAGACCTTTTTGTAAAACTACCATAATAAAAAATTTCAAATCACTTTCTTTATTTGTCCTTGGTTGATTTAATATGTCATATGACAGTTAGACCTAACCTTGTTCTTTACAATATATCTCGTCGATGACAAGTCACTTTTCATTACATCTAGATGATGTTTACTAATTGGAAGCTCTGTATAAAACAAGTGTTGTTATCAACTACCTCGACTTGGACAAGCAATATGTCTTCATTCATGACTTTTGTAGAGGTGGTCATGCCAATAGAGGTAATAGTCCTTTCATCCACTTTATAACTGTAATGCATCAGTTTTGGATCCCCAATTGTATATGTATGTGTACATATGATATTTAGGCTGGTGATCTAGTATGTTTTGGGATAAATTTCTTGTCTATGTATGTTTTGGGCTGAAGTGCCTATGTGATATTAGGTTGGAGATCCTATATTCTAAAAATTCATTGAACCTAGCATTTTACATTCTAATCACACTCATATATAGTAATAAAAACACATCATGGTTGCAGATTGAATTACAAAAAAGAGTATGGGGCAATAAAACTCCACTAGAAGGAAAGGTGGTTAAAGAATTAAGGAAAGGGACTAAGCCAATGAATATAATATTATATTCATAATCCCTAATTCTTGTTTTCATGATTATATCCTAAGTTCCTAAATGATGGGAATGAGTTCCCAAGTGGGGGAAATGTAGTTCTTTGAGTGCCACTTGTCAAAAAGGTAACATGCATATATAATGTTTGGGGATTAGTAGAAAATCCATCATTTTTCCATTATATCATTCCATTATTTTCATTCTTTCTATGATATATTGGGGTGTGAGCTAGTGAGCCACTTTAACCCTATTTCTTTGTGAAATTTATGAATCCTAGGTCAATTTGGGTGAACAATTCTCCTTGGATTGCCTTGGGGTAGGCTGGATCCCTATAGTGAGAATTTTATAGGACAGGTATCCCTTGGTATGATACCTAGAGGGTACGTAGAGACTCTATGAGAGTAGTTAGATCTCTTGGAGCCAAAACTCTAAGACTTCATGTTTGGCCTATGCTGGATCCTTGGAAGGGAAGTGGGACTTCCTAAAGGACTATAATGAAGATAAGGGGTACACTTACTTGGGTTTTGTATGTTGAGGGGGATGAGAGCTTGTTAGTTTGGTATCTTGGCCTATTTTAAACCCAGTACTAGATGGGAGACCTTAGTTGGCCTAGAGAGAATTCATTTTCCATAGTGGATTCACAGACCCAACTCAAGGTTGACCTACTATTGAGAGAGCTAATATAGAAATTTATATGGCTAGGTGGAATGCTTAAAATCTACAACTACTTGGTGCTTATGTTTAATATAATTGTTCTATATTATATGTTCCTGTGTTATGTATAATGTGTAATTGCATGTGCTTAATTATGTTATGTTGTGCATGTTTATAATTGTGCATGTTATTATAAATTATGCATTGAATTGCATGTTGTAGAACTGCATAAGTGTATCATATACATGACATATTACATATTGGTATCAAAGCCATGTTTCGGTGTACTTACTCATGGTATCAAATAATTAATGAGACATGCTTATAAAATTTTTGAAACAATGCTATGTAGAGTGTGGTAAACAAAACTATAGTAACCTGGCTCAAAGGTGGGGTTTGGGCATGTTACATTTTGGTATCATATCTTCAGGTTCAAACTCTAGACCTATATGGGCTAGAGCCAAAACACAAAGATGAAATTGATAGTAGGTCTACAAATTATTGACAAAAATTCTTGTGTGAAATTGGGGCTAAAATCCCCAAATTTCTAAATGAATTCAGGATGAAATTGTGTTTAGATTCATAACAAGGTTGAGCATGGAATCAATTCATCTAAACTGATAAAGTTTCAGAGTGGTCCATGGAAAAATTTCAAGAAATTTGGGAAAATCCCCAAGTTTGGATGAAATGTAGTGGGGAAATTGGTGTAGAAATGTTAAATTGACAGGTACATGTGTTAATTTGTCATTCGTTGGGTTAAATTTGTCCCTAGGAAGAAAAATTCCATATTTTTCATGGTGGTTTTGAATGCAATTTTGAAATCAAACATTTTTGGAAACATTTGGGATTTTTTTGTACCAATGATGTTGACCCATACCAGTGACGTGGTTAGAAATGGTTTATGGTGATAGTGTTGATATTATGGATGTTGTGGGAGATATTAACCTCCACATGTAACCCTAAAAAGAATATAATATTACGAGAAGCAAGAAGAAACCCTAAAGCATTGGACATAACCCTAGAAGACAAGTTGGCTAAAGAAAATAACTAAGATTGAGTCTTTAGCCTCTAGAAAGAGAAGTCGGCCCAGACAACTAAGAAAGAGAAGTATAAATATAGAATGCCAGATCTCATTTGGACACACACAACTCGCAACTGCACAAATTTAGTAAGTGCGCAAGTTTGGAGAGTAGTTGCAGTTGTAGCTACTACAACTTGTATTTTTGGTTTTAGGCTTGGAATTTCTCTTGGTTATGGTTTAGACTTTATTCTTGGTATGTTATCTCTAGAGAGTGGCATGCTACCTTGGTTGGCTATTGGGTCTAGGGTTTTCTTCCAGATTTATTCTCTCTATCAAGGTTAAGGTGCTCGAGGGTGGCTTCGACCTATGTTTGGGTGACAATATTGTTATATTGTTTATGGTGAAACGAGCACACCTATTTTTATAATAGATAGATGGTATGGGTTGAGGTGCAGGTGGTGGGGTTCATAGGTGGCATGGATAAACATGCTAGTAGGGCGGTTTATAGGCCCAAGCACAAGTGGTATTGGTTTGGATTCATTTGGACCTATAACCATCAGATGGGTGGCACATGTCACCAAGTTGGTGAGCATTTATGAGAGCTCAGATAAAATTAACTCATGTGCTATTGATCAACCCATAATAAAAATCCACAATTAATCTATGATTTATGGTGGGAAAGATGCACGCCCCACTGAGGAGTTAAATCAGGTGCAACTTGGAAACCATTAAAAAATATTCACCATATATATTAGATTTGCAGTGATGAACATGTGCACCAGAAGAGAATAGGAAAAGTAGGACCCTGACGATATCCTAGGCCAATGAGGAAGTGTCGGGTGGAAGGATGACAGAGGTATGGGGCCCTCTCTATCCCATCAACCATTCAAACAATGCTACGTGGATTGTCAAGTACAAGTGGGTCTAGAAATAATAAAATAAAACAAATAAAAGGGAAATATGAAGAGTCAAGGGGTTGAAGAGGTGATGAGGTAGTGCCAAGGTGGATAAGTGATTGCATCGCACCACTTGAAGGTGCCAGGTAGACATAGGTGCAAAATTATCAATTCCACATCAGTAAGATGATGGCTTATACATATATATATAGTTTGGAGCCAAAATCTTGTTTTGGCCATAATAGGATCATATTAACTCCAAATTAGATGTAATTTTGGCATTACGTATGTAGTGACAAGGGGAATAAAAGTGTGAGTGATGACCACTAGTTGATTCTACTCCATATTTCTAGAAATGATAGATTAATGATTTTTGAAGAGCATGGTGGTACTCTTTGATAGAGGATTTTCTATCATTGAAAATTTTACAGTTATTTTGGGAAGTAGTAATAAAAATGATCAATGAATATTTTGGCTAGATTACAACGGGTTTGGAATTGAGACACAAAAACAGGCCAAAATCCATTATTCCAAGCCACTTTTGGGGAATTTTAGGAATTTTTAGAGGAAAAGGGACCCCATATCACAAATCTAGAAAATTTTATTCACTCTACATTCTACCTCTTCATTAATCCAAATAATTTTGTCTTGGTGAAGATTTCCCAATTTTGCTCCATTTTGGAGATAACCAATTTGGATAAAAATTCAAGTTTAGAGAAAATGCTAAAAGAACAAAGTTGGAAATTCCATATTGATACATAATCTATAGGAGAATCAGATTGAAAATGTGAATTTTTCTATGTACTAAATATCATTAGTACTATATATTCTGTATACCAAAGTTTTATTGGTTCCTGACAGATTTTCTTATGAAGGTGGCAGGAATTTTCCTTTGAGCCATACTACACCAATGAAAAAGAGCATAGTTGATTTGATTTGGATTATTTTCAAAATGAAATGAAAGAAGAGATATTACAATGAAATACACATAAATATTTCCATAAACAGATAAATATAACAATACATGATTTCTATTAATGAAAGAAATGTACAGAGACTGTAAAAATACAGAGTGCAAGACTAGCTAGAATGATGGCATCTTTATCTCTGAGAAGAGATGTGACGGATATGCTCGTTCACAAGAATATGAGTACAATGAGGCTCTAAAGGCTATTTTACAATAAACATGAATTCCAAAACCCTAACCCTAGTAGATGAAGTGCCAAAAGTCATGTGGGCCCCGTTGGGGTAGGTTAGTACATCAACTTCCTAGGGTCGTAACTTTTGCATACGATCTTCGTTTTAGGCGTGTGATAGTCCATTGGAAAGGTGTTTTTGAGAAATACACATTATGTTGTCAAAATTTACTTTGTCAACAATTTTACTGTGGAAAGCCCAAAGAATGTTGTTTAGGGCCTCAAAACAACCCCGAGAGTACAAAAAGAAGTACTGAGATGAAAACTGCCAAAATAGGCCAGTTGGACTAGATGGGTGACCACCAATATCCACCCAGATGATGTGTAGGGCTTCAATAAAGCCTCATAAGTGCAAAACCCATAATTTCAAAGAAGTGTCTCCATTACAGAGAAATGTGTTGAACTGAAAATTGTCAAGATGAACTAGTTGGAATTTGGAACAAGTGGGTGGAAACCAATATCCACCCGGATCATGAGTTGAAATAACAACTTAAAAAGGCCATAAATTCCTACTCAAAGCTCATAATTAAGAAAGAAAGTAATCATTGGAATTATATTGAAGAGAATAATCCATCTATACACTCGGAATATGGATTTGAGTAGTATAAATTCTCAAAAATTCAAAAGAATATGATTGGTGGCATTAAAGGTAATAAATTGTGCATAATTCTCTGGAAAATTGCAACATTATGATAAATTGATATTTTTTTGAACAAAAAATTTGGTTGCATGCACATTTACAAAATTAAGGGTATAGACATAATGAAGCAAGTTCAAAATGAGGATCAATCATCATGAAGATGAAGTGAAATACCTAAAAATTAGTTTGGGAAATGAAGAGACATAATAAAATGGACATATAGGAGGTAGAATATATCCTATGGATTTGGAAAGGATGATGGAAATATTACAAATAGAGGTGCAAAGTTATAGGGATAATAATGAAAGGTTAATCATATCCTAAAATGGAAAAAACCACATCAACACTTAGCTATTGCAAATCCTAAACAAATTGCAGAAGCAAATAAACAAGGAATCAAGATTAAGGTGGGAAACATAACATATATATCATGCCATGAGGGAGAATGTTAGAGGTTCTAGGAACTCTAGAAGTGCTAGTAGACATCATCACATTTCACCATGGAATTCATCTAGAAGGGAAAATGCATTTTCAGAATTTGAAAGTAACCCAAGTTTGTCCCCTATCAAGCATCACAGGAGGAGATATGAGATGGAAATTTTGAAATGGGAACTTGGGAAGCTCAATCCACCAAAATATCTCAAGATACACAATTACTCATCCAACCTTAAAGAAAGAATTTATATCTACCATATTCAAGGAAAAGCTTCCATGTAGTGGGACTAGCTCAAGAAGGTCAAGTATTTGGATGAGAGGAAAGTCTCATGGAAGAAATCCAAAAACTATTTCCAGCAACAATACTTGTCAGGGCATTATTATGACAAGAAGATGCAAGATTTATTTTAAATAAAGCTTGGAAACATGACTATGTAAGATTATGAAAATATATTTTTGGAGCTATTGAGGTATGTTGGTTTCATCAAGTATGAGAAGGTAAAAATTCAAATATTTTTTGAGTGGACTGTCATCCTTATACAGTGATAAAATTGATTTTGATGAGCCCAAGACCTTGGAAGAATCCAATAGAAAAGATAAGTATTTTTATAAGCTAAATAAGGGAAGATTGTATTTTCAAAAGTCTTGGGATGAAAAGAAGAAAGGATGGTAGAGTCTTTGGAGAAAAGGCCAAGAAAATAACCCATAAAATGTTGGGGATGTGAAGGAGACCACATGTATAAATAGTATCCTAAAAAAGGAGATAGGATGAGGATTGTCCATAATATTCATGAAGTTGATATAGTTGAATACAAGGTTATAATCATGTCAAGGATTTATGCAACCTTAGACAATAGGTAAGAATACCATTATTCTCACATGATTGAGGTAGAAAGTAAGATCAATAACCAACCCATAGCTATTTTAATAGATTGTGGAGCTAGTCATATCTACATAGTTCCTAATATTGTTAAAAGGTTTCATTTGAAAATAAGAAAGCATGGAAAACCTTAGTTGTTCTAGCGAGCTACTGGAACCAAGAGAAGGACTGATGAATTGGTTGAGGATTTTCTAATGGACATTAATGAAGTTGACATAAAGGAAGATTTGAGCATCATACCTTTGGGTTCATATGACTACTTGATTGGTATGGATTGATTGGACAAGCATCATGATGTCCTAGATTCATAAAAAAGGGCATTCACTTTTCCTTGTGAGGAAAGATATCTAATGAAATTCCAGGGGATTCCAAGGCATATATCCATCAAATAAATTTCAACCATGCAGTTGAAAACGAGTTTTAGGAAAGGGTGCCAAATTTATGTATCTCATATGGAAGAGGAAGACAAAGCGTAGAGGGATGTGTTTGGTGAATTGTCAGGATTTTTACCAAATAGAGACAATGAATTCTCCATTGATTTGGTTCCTAGAGCTCCCCTAGTGTCCAAAAATCCTTACAGGATGAGCACACCAAATCTAAAGGAATTGTAGGTGCAACTTGAAGAAATTTTGAAAAATGGATACATACACCTAGGTGTGTCACCTTGAGGTGCCCTAATTCTCTTTTTTAAGAAAATGATGGAACATTAAGGTTATGTATTGATTTTAGAAAAATTAATGAAGTCAAAATTAAGAACAAGTATCCTTTTCCAAGGATATATGACCTTTTTTACCAACTAAAAGGAGAAAGGATATTCTCCAAGATAGAAATGAGATCATATTACAATCGGGTGAGGATCAATGAGGAAGACATCAGTAAAACAACATTTAAAAAAAGATATGGACATTATGAGTTTGTAGTGGTGCCATTTGGGTTTACCAATGCCCCAGATACCTTTATGTGCCTAATGAATGGAGTTTTCAAACGTTATCTTTACAAATTTGTTATTTTTTTCTTAGATATAATACTCATCTACTCCAAGACATAGGAAGAGCATGAGAATAATTTAAGGTTGGTGCTACAAGTCTTGAGAGACAACCAATTGTATGCCAAGTTGAGAAAGTGCACCTTTTATCTTAGG
>ML793745.1:398695-412424 GCA_009831015.1 Picea engelmannii
TTTCAGATCAAGTTGGTATCAGAGATGATTTTGACGTGTATTTGCAAGTGAATGCTTACGAGGTCCAAATATAAGCGAGGTGAAGGAAAGCTTTCAAATTATAATCCTAAAATTGGTTCAAGGAGCTTCACTCGAAGAGGAAAGATGACTTCACCAATAAGGGTAGCTACTTACGACTATGGAGATGATTTCTTTGAGGCATTTAATTTTATGAAGGCCATGGCAGAAGAAATGTATGAGGATCGAAAGAATTCCAAGGGAGAAAGTACACCAATAAAACCTGAATCAATTAAAGGAGAAGGAGAAGGTGAAGAAACTCCAGAGCCTCCTTCACCCCCATCATCATCATCGTCCTCATCATCATTGTCATCTTCTTCTTATGAAAGTGAACATTATTCTCATAAGAGGAATAAGTGTTCTAAGAAGTCTTTGCGTTCTCATGATTTTCCTTTGTTAAAGCTAGATGTAAAGTTTGATTTGCCTACTTATGATGAAGAGTTGAATGCGGAGAAGTTGGATAATTGGGTCAAGAAAATTGAAGTATATTACAGGGTACAAAAAATCATAAATGACACTTCAAGGATACAGTTGGCTACTCTTCACCTAAGCGACACAAATTTGATATGGTGGGAGAGTCGGACACAATTTGATATTATTCAACATGGTAAAATCATTTCTTCCTAGATTGAGTTTATTGTTGCATTAAGAAAGAAATTGTATCCATTAGCTTATATGAAAACATCTAAAACAAAGAAAAGGGAAAAATATTCAAGCTTATACACAGGAATTTAAGAGGAAGGAATTATCTTTGGGAATTCCATTACATACTCTTGAAACTCTTCTAAAGTATATTGGTGGTATGCATTCATATATTCTCCATACTATATTGATGTTTAATCCTACCAATATTGACGAAGGATTAGTACAAGCTACTCATCTTGAAGCCATCAAAGGAAAACATGTTTTTGAGGATGTGTCAGAAGGGCCACATCAATTCAAGGAGTAGTCAAAGGGAAAAAGGGAAGAATAAGAAGACAACTATAGTGAATAAGGATGAAAATAATAAACCTACATGTTATCACTACGAGAAGAAAGGACATGATGAGAAGCATTGTTGGAATCTGTATCCAGAATTGAAGCCAAAATGGGCTCAACCTAGAAAGGGTAACAAGAAGACCACGACCATGGTTCATGATCTTGGATTAGATTCTGAGGATAAAACTAAGTTTAAAACTATGGGAATTAAAGGTAAATATTCTATTGCAAGTTTTAGTTCATGTACTAATTCTGCAAAGGCTAATATAATCCCTGATGGAAGGAAAATAAAATACATATTTCATTTATGAGTTATCTCAAAGTATACTAATATTGATACACTTGTTGATAGTGGATCACAATTAAATCTTATTTCTGAGCAAGTTGTTCATAATTTGGGATTGGAAAATAGGCCTCATCCGAGACCGTATCCTTTGGGTTGGATTTGTGATAATGCTCAATTATAGGTAACTAAAAAATGCAAGTTATAGTTTGTGATCACATCCAATTTCATTGATGAGGTAGACTTAGACGTGGTTCCACTTGACATTTGCAAGATGGTTTTGGGAAGTCCATACTTGTATGACAGGAAGGAAATTTTCTACAGGGAATAGAACAATTACCATATTTTCAAGGATGGGATTGAGTTCATTGTGAGAGCTTATCTGATGAAGACGAATTCGATTGTTGTCACTACAAGGCACATGCTAGTTAATGCTAGTATCCAGGATATAGGTTTATAGCCTATGGATGAAAGAAGAACATGTCCTCTAGTTGATGTTGTTCCTGTTAAGTAGGGTAAATATGTTGATGGTTCATTCTTTTTTGCATCTGTATATTCAGTTTTTTTGTTGATTTTATTACTAGTCAGTGGAGTATGGTTAGCTACTGCAACAATGAATGGCAGAGTTTTGAATTTAATGGAATGGTTAACTTGGTTAGCAATGTTATTTCAGTCTTCATTATGGTTTTGATGAGTAAGGTGCTCGTTATCCAAGAAGAAAGGATGGATGATATTAGACAAGTGAGACGAAAATGTCCTTGCTTTATTTCTAAATGATCCATACTTTTGGAGGTCCAAAATTTCTTTTGTACGGATAATGTGGCATTTGTATGCTAACGTGGAAGGGACAGTTGGAAGCCAAGTGGTAGATACCTAAATGTACAAGTGGAATATGATGTGTCATGATGTTGACTATGTAGGTAGGTGGACAAACCAGAGAGTGCCACATGGCACTCCCCGATGTAGATTTTAACCTTGTACAATATTTACTGCAAACAGTTTTTTAGTAAAAGAAAAGAAAATATACAATAGAAAATACAAACATTACACATAGATTTTTCCCCTGAAAACCCAAAACTAGAAAACCAACATATTCTATATTTATTCATAGTGTTACATTGTTTACAATACAATATACATATATGAGCCAGCGGCATCCAAAACCCTAACCCAATGCCTCAGATTACTCAACAACCCTAATTCCATAACCGGAAATAGAAAACCATCGGCAAAGAAACCATGTGCCAAAAAACCACCTAAATATGTGACACTCGACTGACCAATAATGGATAAGGGAGAATAAAATTGGTTCCCCATGGGAATCGAACCCATAACCTCCAGGGTAATATTCCTATGTTTTAGCGAATATTCCTCCTACCATTGTTCCACATGCAATTCTTGTTACAACTAATAAACAATATGTTATTTAAAGTGTAACCAAGCAACCAGAGAATAAAGGGGATTGGTTAGGCCTACTTTGGCCTATATAAAATAAGAGCTTGGTCTACATACGACATGGAAATGCATGCCAAAGAGAGGGCCTACATAGAAATTCATTCCAGTTGCAAATTTTTGTCTTGATTTTCCTACAATAGGTGTTCTTAGTTTTGATTTTCCTCATTTTGCATGTCATTGAGTTCTTTGAGGGAAGTATAAAGTGTTTATAATCATTTTTCTCTGAATTTCAAGAGAAATCTAATGGTGACGTCTATTTTGTGTAAACATTCTATGTATGAAAGTCTTAGTTCATATTTCTATGTATGAGACCCATAGTCTCGTTACACATGCAAAAAGGGGCTTTCTGACACCTGTTCAAAACATAGTCAAGTTTATACTCATTTTTCTCATAATTGCATGAGTAATTCAGTAATGACATTTTTTTTGGTATTGAGTAGTAGAATTGAAGGGTGGATTCAAAAACGTGGTATATGTAAGTCCATTCATTGTCATTTTGGCATTTGAGCATTAATTGAGTGGTCTCATTGATTGAAAAGGGACCCGGAGACATAGCCCAAGATGGGTGAACTCCGTTAACAAATATTTTTTGTTCCATTTGAATTTTTGTTGATCTTAATTTACTTTATGTTATCATTTTATTTCTGCAAGTTATTCATCGGTGTTATTGAATTTTATGGATAAGTAAGACATTCACATGTTATTTGTAAATAGTCAAAGACGATCTTCATTTTTTGAATCTAGTAAAATGTTTATATGTATTTAAGAAATAATTGGCATCTAAGGATTTCAAGATCAATTGAGTCCCTTGAGTGCCACTTGTCAAAAAGAGAAGATACATATAAAATGTTTTGGGATTAGTGGAAAATCCATCATTCTACCATTCTATCATTCCATTATTTCCATTCTTGCAATGGGATGTTGGGGTGTAATCTAGTGAGACATTGTAACCCTATTTCTTTGTGAACCGTATGAATCCTAGGTTCATTTGGGTGAAAAATTCTCCTTTGGTTTCCTCGGGGAAGGCTAGAGACTCAGAGCATGAATTGTCTCAGATAGGTTTCCCTTGGTGTGAGTCTTGGAGGGTACATGGAGACTCTATGAGAGTAGTTGGATCTACTGGAGCCACAACTCTAAGAATTCATGGTTGGCCTATGATGGAACCCTATAATGGAAGTGGCATAGCCTGAGGGACTACAATGTAAAGAAGGGGGTATGTTTCCTTGGGTTATGTAGGTCGATGGGTGTGAGATATTGTTGGTTGTATTTTCTACTAAAATTTGGTACCTTGGCCTAGTTTAAACCTATTATTGATTGTGAAACCTTAGTTGTCCTAGAGAGAGTGTCTTTCCCCTAGTGGATTCATAGCCTCAGCTCAGGGGTGACCCATTATTGAAAGAACTAGAACAACAGTATCTATGATTGGGTGTAATGTCTAAATTTTATAGCCAGTTGGTGCTTATATTTAAGATAAGTGTTCTATATTATACACTCTTATGCTTTATATAATGTGTAATTACATGTGCTTAATTCAATTATGTTGTGCATGTTTAAAATTATGTGTTTTATTATAATCTGTGCATTGAATTTCATGTTGTATAACTACATAAGTGTATCATATGCAATACATATCACATATTGGTATCAGGGCCTTGTTTGGGCATACTTACTCATGGTATCAGAGAATTAATGAATCAAGATTAAAGAAATTTTGAAAATACAGTATGTACAATATGGTAAACATAATTGTAGTAATGTGGCTCGGAGGTGGGGTCCGGGCATGTTACAATAATTATATAAGTCTATGTGGATTTTGGGTGTTTTTTCTAACTCAACATATCATTCATTTGTGAATTTTTCAATGTTGTGGTCTGCTACTACTTGAAGAAATGAAATCTTCTTGAATTGGCTAAGATTGACATGCCTTGATATCTTTTACCTGTAGTTAATTGAAAAAATGTTATTTTTTAATGAATGAATTGATATAAAAACATTTTTCAATATTATAAACATAAAATCTCATGTATAACATTAATGGAAAAATATAATGTGCAATCAATACATTATATAAGATTGGATCTATATACCATTTCAACCTATTTCTATTTATAAGGTAAAGTGGTAAGGGTCATTCAACCCCTCCTTTCACTTCCCTAGGAGAAAAAAATAATTTCATGGACCTCGTATGGCCATCCATCCCAACACATGTCATCATATATCACCGATAAATAATTATTCCACTCAAGTTATCTCATTGAAACTGAAATCATATTAATCATAAGATTGAAGAAGAGTCAAGTGATCCTTCCTCAAGGTCCGCCTTGTAAGTAATATTTATCTAGAGGAAGGATAAAAAAACCTTCCTAATATTCTCCCTCCATGAGTATTAATATAGAGGAAAGGTCTATTGACCTTTCTCGGGCCGAGATAAATTTAGGGGACAAATTTAGGACTAGTTTTCCATGTTTTTTTCCAAAAACATTTTTGTCAATTTCCATTTTGTTTCCTAAAAATATTCACCCAAATTCTACACAATATAACATTTTACTCTAAAATTTGCCAAAAAGTTCTAGACACAATATAAAATCTTTAGAAATTCAAATGTTTTTATTAAAACAACGCCAAACATTTTATGGTTGGCATTTTAATAAATGGTAAGATCAATAAAAAAATTTATAATTTAAAATAACTATTTATCCTTAAAATTTTCCCTATTCTCTAGGACTTCCCTTGATGATAAATATACAAGCTAGAAGAAGGGTGAGTTGATCCTTCAACTCTCCCTTGAAGAGAAACTAGGCTTGAAGAATGGTCAACCAACACTTCATCATGCCCTCCCTTGAAGAGAATACTAATCAAGAGAAAGGGTCGATTGACCCTTCCTCGTGGTCCCCCTTGATGAGAAACCTATGAACTTAAAGAAGGGATTCCCAACCCTTTACCATGATAGTCCTTGATAAAAAAACTAAGCCTAAAGAAAAGTCAACCAACCTTTCTTTAATATCTTGATTTGTGATAATATTAATCCAAAGGAATAGTTATTTGATCCTTCCCTTATATTTTCATCAATGAGAAATCTCTTACCTTATATAAGGTTCGATTGACCCTTCTTCAGTTAATTGAAAAAATATTGTTTTAAATGGAATAAATTAATTTCAAATTTGGTGGGTTTTAATTTTTTTTTTACAAAACATCATTAGACCCAATATGTTGGGTCGTATGTTTGTTGATGAGATAAAGTGTTTCCTATTTAAGGAAATTAGACTCAAAATTGAGTGGCCATAGAAGAATAAATTATAAGTATAGGATAATTCCCTTGGACAAGAATATTAATCTAGAGAAAGGGTCAATCAATCCTTCCCTTAACTACCCCTCAGTGAGAATAGTATTCTTAAAAAGGGTTGACCAACCTTATTCAAGCTCCCATCTAGTGAGAATACTAATCTAATGGAAGGATCAATCAAACCTTCCCTTGAATCTTGCTAAATGAGAATACTAATCTAGAGGAAGGGTTGGATGACCCTTCCTTACGCTCCCACTCGATATGAACACTAAGCTTGAATAAGGGTCAATCAACCCTTTTGCAAGCTATACATTGATGTGACTATTAATATATAGGAAATTTTAGTAGTCCATTCTCCAAGCTCCCTATATATGAGAAATTTAATCTAGAAAAGGGATCTACCGACCCTTTCCCAATATCCCACTAGATGAAAATACTGAGATTTAAGAAGGGTTGTTCAAATTTTATTCAATATACCCTTGATGAGAATATTAATATAGAGGAATGGTTATGTAATATCCTCAAATTTTAGAATATTAAATTCTAAGTGAACTTTGAAATAAATTTTTGTTTTTGGAAAATTTGTATTTGGAAATTATTTGCCATTTATGGCATATCCTAATTTGGAATTTTGATTGTTGTAATTAATTATTTTATGACTGTTGGGAAAATATTTGACTGACCCAACTGTCCTCTTTTATTTGACACATGTGTAAGAAAAACTTTTAAGAAATTAAATGCTAGAAGACAAATGGATTTGTCAGGTTAAAAATAGTTGACCATGATTCCATGTGTGGGGAACAGGTTTGAGTTACCTCAAGGATGATTTTTACAAGTGGAAAATGTGGAATTTGACTCTAGAAGCCCATAAAAATTAGGGATTTGTAAAGCTATGAATTTCCCAAGGAGGAAAGGAAATACCTAGGCACAAGGATGCATATAAAAACAACATATGGAGGGAGCAGGATGTTGCTTAGTATGTTGGGAAAAGAAACTATATGTTGTTATGAGAATTTTTAGTGTGAGGCAAAGATTTTTCTGATATGTGGATGGTGACTATAGCTAAGGAGGATCATTCAGTTTTCCCTTATGGACTCATGGTCAGGCTAGGGGTGAGCAGGACAAGTGAACTTGGTTGTTCTGTTCTATGGTTGGGTGGAACGTGATTGTTCCATTTGTATTCTAGCATCAAGTTTCAGATATGTATCTCATCTTATATTCTTTTTCAATGTTATATGTATGGTTATCATTTGTTAGGAATATGATTGATTGTATATACATAAGTGGAAACAATTCTTAAGGGACTGTATGATCATGTTTCCTATGGCTTATCATAGTTAAATAATACTAGAAATATTGGTTGTTTGAGATATGATTGTGGTATATATATATGTGTGTGTGTTTGTGCGGGCGCGTGCTGATACATAAAGAAATGGTAGAACTATTGTTATGTTCCTAATGACCATTGGATTATATATATTTTGAATTGCTATTCAAATCTTTACATAACAATCACTGTAGGGAAATGGTGCAATGAGAAATAAACTTAAATGGATGCTTATCAATTTGATAACATGTAAAAGTAGATAAAAGAATAACCAGTCTGAATATATCCTTTATATTATCTATTACCACAGAAAGATAGTGATTCAGTAGACTACAAGTTTATTGTAAAAGTAGTTTTCACATTCAAATGAATCTTGTTCAAAGTATTATAGTTGGAGTACCATAGACCAAAAACTCCACAACCTCTTATTGTAAATAGAGCTCTAAGAAAGTATACAGATAATTTTGTATGAAACCAAAATCAATGCGCGCATAGATCGGTAAAGGAAGGACATGGAACTCAAATACCTTTCGAGGTAAGATGCTTCCTTCATCCGATTACACCAACTTGCATAACCTGTAAAGGAAGTAAAATGAGGGTTTAGTAATTGTTCTAGCATTTTAATTCTCTGGAAATAAAACAATAAAATAAGCCAAGGAAAAAACTTAGCTTGAGATCCTAATTAAATCAACAGTTAGAGTTAACTTTGGCCTTCAACACTTCAGGTGATTTCTTATGTTAGAAACTGGTTTCCCCTGAAGTACATACTCTCAAAGTGATGTAACTTTATGACGTCATTGCTGATTTGGCATTGGCCAAGTGGTTTCCACATGTCACTTAGATTTGTGACTTACACGTATCTGAAATGCCAATTTCATCTTGACACTTTTCATCATCTGATTGTGCCACATGTCCTTGATGACATTGTCTGTTGACATAGATCTCTTTTCATGGCACATATCCTCCTCCTAGATCTAATGACTATGATCAGTTCTACATCAATGGTCTAGATTCATTTCATCCTTCAGGAATTTGGGTTATCCATTCCCAATTCTCAATTCTCCCGAAGTGAGATTCCCCGAATAAAACTTGAGTAACTTGAATTCATCTAACAGTTCATCTTTGGTGCAAAAAGCTCCAGGTGGTGGCACAAGGTAGTTAAACTTGGCGAAGAAGTTAGCTAGATTGGGACTGCATTAACTTTGATCACGATCTATCAAGATTGATGGTTGGGAGGCATTGCGAAGATCGAAGTTGTGTGACAGATAATTATACAGGGTGGTCCCACAATCCAAACTATGGTTTCCCATAAGGGTTACGTGTCAACATGGGGATAATTTTGAAACGATCGGCGGGTTACTCCAAAACCTCCAACCCATGTCTCCGAAATTTTAAAAGTACTAAAGTTGATGTGACATTTTTCTGTATTTATTAGTTCAAGCATGGAGACCATGAGCCCCAGTGGATACGTGGCACCTGATCCCAAGGTCTGAAGACTTGGTACTCTGGAGGAATTGTGTTGCAGTTGCGTTGAGTCAAGAATTCCTGGAGGACGGAATTAATCTCGATCATTGATCGGGAGAAGGTACATGGAAACCGATACCATAGTCCAGAGACTGGGCAGTATGAAAGGTTGGAGAGTATGGACAACCCGGAATTTTTGAATCCTGGAGTTCCATAATAAATCCAAACCGTCGGTTGTTGAGGAAGTCGTGGACCATTGATCCACCCCACTTTGCGAAGTTCGCCAATTCGGTGTTCGGGAGAAATAAGGAATGAAGTAGCAAGAGCTTCCAAAGATGAAGTTCTAAAGCCCCAAAGCTCTCGAGGCTCTGAATAAGCACCTATATGATAGCATCGGGTCATAGCCCATGGTCACATGCAATTGAGGGATAAATAAAAAAGGCTAGTGCCCAAAAAATGTGTTAAATAAGGGAAAATGGGTTAGGAAGGAAGACCGTGGGTTTCGTTTGGTTTGAACCTACATCAAAAGAGGCATTGAAAAACTACAAACTTGTTAATAGGGTCTAGAAAATATCTAAGAGCCATTAGCTCAGAGAAAAGAGATCAACTACACAAGGAATGCATCAGACAAAAAGAACAAGTTTTAAAGGATCTTAGCTTTCTACTCGAAGCTTAGAATTGAGCAAGGAAGCAGTAATTGGAAATATCGCAGAAAGAGGATTCTAGGTATTCATCCATATTTGAGGATTGAGCAGTTTAGATCACAGGAAGTCAGAGAGGATATTTTTGGTGACCATAAAAGGAAAAGTTGTGCATATAATACCAAAATGGTATATCATGGTTCTAGATAACAAAAAATGTTGTACGTTCGTTTTTAGATTTAATGGTTACATTTAAAAAAAAAAATACTAGAGAAATTTGGTGTACATTACATATGGTATCAGAGATGAAGGTTACAACACTTGGACCTCAGGGCAAGGAAAAAATTATTTTTATTATTTTATTTCTATTGAAGAAAAAATAACAAATATGTTTATTATTACAGACAGGAAAATTATTGGTTTGTTGTGATAATGTCAGCACAAAATGAAGAAGAAATCAGACCCAAGGAGAATTCAAATCAAGGACTTCCTAAAGAACCATAGCATATCAGCGAAGGAAGTTTAACCACCCAGGTTTTGGAAAGAATGAAGAACCTCATCGTGGAATTACAAGTGTTTAAAGAAGATAAAAAAAAAGATGAAAAAGGCACAGGAAGACCAGTTAGAAATAAATGAAATGATGTTACGCAGTATAGTAACCAAGACAAGCCCAAAGAAAAATGACAAAGAGGAAGAAGTTAGCAAAAGGTTCTCTAAAAACTATGGTCATGAAACAAAAAATGAGGATAGTTCTTTCGAAGACACACACATGACAAGAAACAAAACAACTACAGGAAGAAAAACAAAACAAGTAGATCACCTGAAAGGTGAATTCAAGAAAATAAAACCATCCACCTTTGACAGAGAATCAAGGACGGGTGAAGAGGTTGAAGCATGGCTACTAGATATAAGGAAATACTTCCAGATTTACAACTACTCTAGTAATATGAAAGTCAGAATGACCATTTACAACTTGAAGGGAAAAGCAAGTATCTGGTGGCAAGACTTGAAATTGGCTAAGGGATTGAAGGAGAAACAAATGTAATGGTCAGATTTTAAGAAATATTTCAAGAAGTAATATTTTTCAGAAATCTATTACAAAAGAAAGACTAAGGAATTCTATGAGCTAAGACTCAGAAAAATGACTATGGACGATCTGATAAATAAATTTCTAGAACTATTGAGATTTGTACCATACATCAAGGAAGACAAAGTAAAGACACAACAATTCTTAACCTGTCTACCACATTCATACAAAGACAGAATTGAATTTGAAAATCCAAATACTTCAAATGAAGTGTTTAGAAAGGCTCAGATGTGCTATGATCAGTACAAATAGAGGTATGAAATTCCCAAGGCATGGAAGGACAAGAAACAGGACATAATGAATCAACGAAAGAAAGGGTTCCAACCAGTCCCTTTCCGTAATATGGAAAAAAGTTTCCAAAATAAGGACTATAGTTCAAACACCCAGAGCGCTCAAGGGGGAGGTAGGCCAGTTAACCTAGGAGTCAATAAAGTTGGGGACATCCCTAGAGAACCATTGAAGTGTTGGGAGAGTGGAGAACCTCACTTGAGGAGAAATTGTCCACGCTTAATTTCCATGGCAAGAAATTTAGTCCATAACCTATAAGAAGCTTCGACAGTAGGAGATATGGGCATAAGCGTGCATGGAATTAATTCATCTATGGATGGCGGGCAAGTTGATCATCAATCCACTATCATGGAGGTTGAAGGTAAAATTCATGATAACCGTATTTCCATATTAATTGACCCAAGAGCTAGTCTGAGTTATGTCACTCCCGATTTAGTGGAATTAAACAAGCTCAAGAAAGTAAATCATGCTAAGTCTTGGTTAGTATAGTTAGCAATAGAGACCAAGAGAAAGGTAATAGATTTTATTTATGAATGTGAACTCTGCATAGACGGTCAAAGTACAAAGTTAGACCTGAAAATTTTACCTTTGGGATCTTATGATTTAATCATTGGAATGGACTCATTAGATAAACATAAAGTAATATTAAATTGTTATGAAAAGTCACTTATTTACAAAGACAAAAACAACAAAGTTAGGACGATACAAGGGATAAGAAAACCAGTTTTGGTTAGGAAGATATCATCCATGTAGTTTAAGAAATGTATGAACAAAGGTTGCCAAGTTTATGTTGTTCATGTAACAAATCTATTAGAAAAGGATAACAAACCCACTTTATAGAACTTTGCAATCCTACATGGGTTTAGAGATGTATTTGTGGAAGAAATACTTGAACTACCTCCAAGAAGAGAAATAGGTTTATCTGTCGATATACTACCTGAATCTTCCCTAATATCTAAGGCACCTTATAGAATGATTCTACCCAAATTAACAGAACTGGAAATTCAGCTGTAAGAACTGTTAGATAAAGAATATATCAGACCAAGTGTCTCACCTTGGGGAGCACTGGTTCTCTTTGTTAAAAATAAATATGGGACCTTGAGACTGTGCATTGAATATCGACAACTAAATAAGATGACGATCAAGAATAAGTATCCTTTACCCAGAATTAACGACATGTTTTACCAATTTGGAGGAGCAAGGATCTTCTCTAAGTTAGATTTAACGTATGTTTATCACCAAGATAGAATAAAAGGCGAAGACATAAATAAAACAAAATTTAGAACACGTTAAGGACACTATGAGTTTTTCATAATTTCGTCTGGTCTTACTAATGCACCAATAACCTTTATGTGTTTGATGAATAGTATATTCAGTCAATATGTGGATAATTTTTTGTTGGTGTTTATCGATGATATTTAATTTTACTCAAAAACGGAAGAAGAACGTGAAGAACATCTGGAAATAGTATTGCAGACCTTAAGGAAACATAAGTTGTATGTGAAGTTTGATAAGTGCGAATTCTACCAAAGAAAGATACACTACCTAGGACACGTGATATCCGACGATGGTATTGCAGTTGATCCAAAAAAGATAAAAGCTATTATGGAATGGCATATCCCTAAGGATGTAGAAGACATCATATAATTCATGGTAATTACAATTTATTACCAAAGATTTATTGAAGGATTTTCTAAGATCACGTATCCCTATAGAAAAAGGGGATAATATTTACTTGGTCACAAAAGTGTCAAGAAATATTTGATAAATTAAAAAGATTGTTAACTACAACACCTATCCTAAGGGTAGTGGATCCCGATAAATATTTTACAGTTTGCATGCATGCAAGAAAAAAAGGATTGGGAGGGGTCCTAACACAATATGGACACGTCATATGTTATGAATCATGTAAACTGAAAGAACATGAATGGAATTGTGTTACACATTATTTTGAATTAGCAGTCGTAATTCATGCTCTGAAAATGTGATGACATTACTTAATGGGGAGAAGGTTTATGCTACTAAGTGACAACAATGGTGAAAATTTTGTATTTAGTCAGCCATATCTCAGTGCAAGGCAAGTGACATGGCTATCCTTTTTAAGTGAATTTGATTTCGAAGTACGACACATCAGAGGTAAAGAAAACAAAGTTGCAGATACTCTAAGTTAGAGGACTAACGAACTTTATGAGATAAGTGTTAGCAAAGAAGAAAATGAAATCAAACAAAGAATAAAATATGCAAGTAGTAATGACGAAAAGTACATCAAAACAACAACAGAATTGCAAGAAAATGCAGAAAAACTGAACAAAATAGATCCAAGTTTAGATAAAAATGGATTGCTAAGGTTCAAAAATAGGTTGTATGTACCTAATTCTACTAATTTAATATCAGCAATCTTGACGAATTGCACAAAACGTTGTATTTTGGTCATCCAGGATACCATAAAATGATAACAGCCTTAAGAAAATTGTTTTATTGGCCTAACATGAAGAGTGAAATAGTTAAATATTTATCTAAATGCTTATCTTGTCAACGGGTAAAGGTTGAACATCAACATCTAGTCGGTCTATTACAACCTCTACCTATACCAGAATGGAAGAGGGAAATTATATCGTTGGACTTCATCACATGTTTTCCTAAGACTCAAAAGAAAAATGACTTGATTATGGTAGTGATTGATAAACTTAGCAAATCTGCACATTTTATACCTATGAAATCTACTTATAAAGCAATTAATATTTTTGAAATTTTTATGAAAGAAATATTTAGACTGCATGGAATTCCTAAGATGGTGATCTCTGATACAGATGTCAAATTTACGTCAAAGTTTTGGAAGGAATTGTTTGCAGGATTGGATACTAAC
>ML793745.1:440671-457085 GCA_009831015.1 Picea engelmannii
TCAACACACTCTGTCTCAATGTAAATCTTAAGGAAGGGTTAGATAATGGTTCTCTACGATCCCACTCAATAAGAGTACTAATATTAAGGAATGGTCGATCATCCCTACCTTTGGATCCCCATATATGTGAATTATATGCTTAAGGAAGGGTCAATTTACCCTTACATGGGCTCCCTCTTAATGTGAATACTAAGCTTGAGGAATGGTCAATCAATCCTTCCCTGAGATCTCCTGTAATGAAAATACTATGTTTGATGAAGGGTCAAGTAACCCTTCCCCGTGCTTCCCCTTTATGATAATACTATCTTTTAGAAATGGTTAGTCAATGATTAGTTAATCTCCCCCTTGAAAAAAAAAACTAATTTTAAGGAAGGGTTGTCCAACCCTTCATCGAGCTTCCCCTTGACCTAAATACTATTGTTTACAAAGGGTTAGTTAACCCTTCTCCCAACTCTCTCTCAATGGAAATACTAATCTTAATTAATTTTCAGCTAATATTTCCTCAAAATCCCCTTTTATAAAAATTCCATGTTTGATGAAGGGTTGACCAACCCTTCCCCAAGATCCCTCTCAATGACAATAATAAGCTTGAGGAAGAGTCAGTTGACCCTTACCTAGTATTTTCCGCAACTAGAATACTATGATTGAGGAAGGGTAAATCAACCCTTCCCCATGATCCCCCTTGATAATAATATTATCTTTGAGGAAGGGTCAATTGACCCTTATTCAAGCTCCCCTTTGATGTGAATACCAAGTTTGAGGAAGGGTTAATTGACCCTTCGTTGAGCTCCCCCTTGAAATGAATACTATGAATTATGAAGGGTTAGCATAACCTTCTCTCATATCATTCTCAACAAGAATACTAATCTTGAGGAAGGGTCGATTGACCCTTCCGTCAAGTCCCCCTAGACACAAATACTATGATTAAGAAAATGTTGATTGACCTTTTCTTAGGCTTACCCTTGACGTGAATATTAATATTGAGGAAGGGTTGGTTGACCCTTCCTTGGGTTCCCCTATGAAAAGAATACTAGTCTTGAGAAATGGTTTGCTAACCCTTCCTTGATATCCCCTTCAATGTGAATAGTAAGCTTGAGGAATGGTTTGTTGACCCTTCGCTAGGTTCCCCCATGATGAAAATACTATGCTTGAGGAAGTTTCAATCGATTCCTCCTCGTGCTCCCCTCAATAATAATACTATGCTTGAGGAAGATTTTGTTTACCCTTCCCCCCACTCCCCCTAGAAGTGAACACTATGCTCGATAAAGGGTTATCTAACCCTTCCTCAAGATCCCCCTCAATGTGAATAATATGGTTGAGGAAGGGTTGGCCAATACTTCCTCAAGCTCCCCCTCAATGAGAATAAATCCTTTGGACAATGTGTGTGTGTGTGTGTGTGTGTGTGTGTGTGTGTGTGTGTGTTTCTATAAATGTTATGAACCACCATTATCTGGTGGTGAAACCACCCCGATGTCGACCAACGTCATAGTTCTCTCATTAAAAAAATAATATTTATTATAGAGCCAAGGCCCGCTAGTAAACAACTTTCATTTGGGGACAAGAAAAGGATTTTCCATACCTGTGTTCTATCATATAGTTCTTTTTTCTCCTTGGAAAAAATATTAATTTTATTTCAAATTGAAAGAAATATACATTTTTTAAATGTTCAAATCATTTAGAGATAGGTAATCAGAACTCATCTCAATCACAACAAAAAACATCATCGGTGTTAGGATCCCTAAACAAACATTAGTTATCATATATCTTGTGTGTTGCCTTAGGTCTAAATGGCATTGTGTTACAACAAAAAGGATTATACAAAATCATGAATATTCTGAAAACTACATTCTTTTATGGGAGATTCATAATACAAATATGCAAAAAAATTAAAACTAGCATGAATCTAAAAAAAATATTTATCAAAGAAGACAAAGAGAAGCATGTATTTGAAAATGGACATGTTAATAGGATACCACTATTTGGAATATAGATTCTTTAATATTGGAGACATGTTCCTCATCTAAATCACATAGGATGAATTAGATGAAGAGTAAAATATGGTGTTCCTAAGTAGTGACACCATCATTGTTTTCAAGCCATGAACCTTTACCTTCAATGCCAATGTGTGTGTGTGTGTGTGTGTGTGTGTGTGTGTGTGTGTGTGTGTGTGTGTGTGTGTGTGTGTGAGAGAGAGAGAGAGAGAGAGAGAGAGTATATGTGTGTATGTATCTAAATGTATGTATGTATGTGAAAACCAAAGAGTTAGGTAGATATTGGCTCACTTACTAAGACTACTAAATACATGGTTGAATATGGGTTGATCTGTTAACATTGAAATTCACATAGACATCTTGGTGATATGATGGAATTGTACAATCATATGGTGTTTATCTACAAAAACTTGAGAAGTGTTATACAATCTAATCAAGGGCTCTATGTGAAATAAAAGAAGCACTAATCATGATCCTTTTGTTTCCCTCTTTTTTGTAGTATTTTGGTGGCAAGTTTTTGAATTGAATAGATTGTAAAGAATTGATGCTACATATTACTATTAATGTTGGGAGATAAAATTCATTATGAGAAAAATGACTCATTTTTATAATGAGTATTATCTGTGTTTTTGTAAATTTTATATAACAATTGCAATTAATGGGTAAAAGAATGATGATTCTATAAATCATAGTTGGAGACACATGAGATAGTAAATATACTTAAAACTTAGAGTTCAATATGCATTTACACATAGATATATATGTGAACTAAAAAATATTTCACTCCTCCTCCCAACTTCAATGAACATGAAAAGAAAATGAATCTATTTTAGACATATTGTGTTACGAATCAACACTTTATAAATTTAGGTATGGCATGATTGTTTAGTATTATGTGGAAACTTTGACAACTACATCAACTGAAATCCATGATTCATGAATGTGTATGTTGCAACCAAAGGATGTGATGCAATCACTATTTGGAGTTATAGGGAACATGAAGATTTGTTTTTCCTCCTTTTCATCATATAATGAGAAGGATTTATAAGACTTGAGCCTTTTATTCTAGAGATTATTGTGCACATTACTAAGTTTTACAATCCCATGAATAGATCTTCGATCTCCTATCATGAAAGAGAAATTACAACTAACTTTAGAACAAAAAAATATTTTGGTTGATGCGAGATTGATTGATCCTTTATGCTATCCATATAAGAGTATATTAGTTGAAATATCAATTGTTCTTGTAACAAATTCCAAAAACAAATTCCATTTTTGTTGAATGATTGAGGTTTCTAGTTCTAATACTTCTAAAAGGGAAGTGGAAAATGATCTAGCAAAAAATGTCCAAAGTAAAATTCAGATTGGAAACTATTGGACATAAGACTAGCTTGAAATTGAAATACAATTGAAAAAAATCAAGCATTGAAAACTCCATGAGAACATCGATTGCCTAGTGATTTATTTAAAAAAATTTAAGTAAATTAAAATATGCCTACAAAGAGGAGACATTTATGAACTAATTTGTTACATAATTGGACAATTTTTTTATTATTTTTTAAATTGAAGTTTTGATCAATCTCTAGGGTTGTTTATTTGATTTATTAAGTAAGATCAAATGCTAAGAATGTTAATATTTCTTATGTTTCTAAGTTAATTCCCAAATTGATTAAATTTTATTGATTTCTTATATCAAAATCAAATATATTGAATTTGAGCAAGATGTGTTTAAATTCAACCTCCAATTTTTAAACACATAAAGACTTTGAATAAGTTAAGATTATAATGGGAAAATACCCCTTCAATTATTTCTTTTTCCAAGTGAAAAGGAACCTCATTTCCAATTATAGAGCATATTTATAAGTGTTTTTTGCAATATACTTTAAGGTTTTAGATGGGATGAAGTCGAGGATTGGAAATTGTATTTATATGGAATGGACATAGTATAATTGAGGCCTTGTAAAACCCTTAAAAGGTTTAGGATTTTTGTGTTACCTAGTTTCCAAAGTTGAACCACAATTGTATGCTAGTAATGAAACCCAACATTCAAAATATAACTTATAATGAGATCGAATCCTTTAAAAACAAATTTGAGTTTTGATTACATTGCGTCAAAATATTTTAAGTGTTTGGTCCTTCCTCAATATATTTTATTATTAAAAGAACCATGATAATTTGAAAATGTGTTGTTTTCATGTTCTACCATATATAATGATAGAGACTAAAGGTAGCTTGTGTTTTCGTCAAACTAAACTCTCTATTTTTAAAACAATGTATATGCTTTGTTAAATGTTGGGTGGACATATATAATTGGTTATCATGAAAAATGTCAAGAAATATCTATAAAAATATATGCATATATGTGCATATGTATCTCATCAAAATTTGTTGATACTAGTTTGAATGGATATCAACTTAATTGGTATAATTTATAATAACAAAATAAAAAATAATTATGTGATATATATTCAAATTATTAGAGACTCTCCATTCAATCATGTATATGAGAAAGAGTAGTATGATATGCCTGACTTAGTGGATGATTTTAAGCATAAATGATGGCATAAGAAACATGATTGTACATCATGTCAAAAATCCAAATATTTAAGATGGTAATGGTTATCCTACAATGGAAATCGGGGCATTAGTTAAGGTATAAACAAGCTAACACGACAATAAAGTTATACATTTTGATGTAAAGGCCCTTATGACAGACCTATTTGGTTAACACAACTTTTTTTAAAATTGTATGCAATGTACAATGGTGTTTCTCATTACCATGTTCCTTCTAATGTATAATCAACCATATATGTGGATTGTAAATAGTAATCTAAATTGATTGCA
Organism: Picea engelmannii; assembly: GCA_009831015.1. Taxonomy (NCBI): domain Eukaryota; kingdom Viridiplantae; phylum Streptophyta; class Pinopsida; order Pinales; family Pinaceae; genus Picea; species Picea engelmannii. The sequence continues at coordinate 445,507 of ML793745.1, forward strand.
CTTGAAAGAGGTTGGGCTATTAGTTTGGGCAATGAGATCAATATAGCTTAATTTCTCAAAAATGGATAATTGAAAATGAATATGATTTTATATAAAATAAAAATGGTTAATGGATATTTTCATAAATTCTTTACAAATGATTTGAATCCATTTTGAAATTTGAAACCATAGAAACTAAAAGGGTATTTTAATTATATTGCTATTATATAACAATTTCTATTTTAATCTCCTTATACACTACCATGTAATGAGAAAATTAGTCCTTAATTTTACTCACACACAATATTTCTATTTCTAGACAACAACAATTTGACTAACTACCCAATTATCAATACTTAATGTGGGTTAAAGGACATGCCTTAAAAGGATTATTTTTCTTCATACAATGGCTAGAGTTTCAAACAGTTTCTAGGATTGAAAACACTAAAAGAAAAAATAAAATAAAACAACAAATTTAGAATATTCAATCCACATACCTAATAAGAGGTGTAATTGAGAAATCTTCAGTGTTCACACTGCTTCCAAGAGAGTGTGCAAGTGATTTTTCCATTGGGTGTAGGTTAGTTTGCCACCAAACATAATGTAGGTGAGTGAGTATTTTACTAATGAAATTGCAAGTGAGTGAGAAATTTGTAAATGAAAGTGCAAGTGAGTGAGTAGTTCAAGAAGAGAGAATTGAATATTTGGACATGGGGTACTATCCAATTTTTACTACTCTATAAAGTTGATGACCCAATTGTGTATATAGCAAATTCATACATTTTTAAAGTGTACTGGTTTTTTTTCATTTTAGTAAGGAGTTTAATTTGGACTAAGGATTTTTTAAATGAAGTCAAGATATATGGTCATAAAAGTTCCACTTTGAGTACATTGTGAAGACCAAATAATGGTGGTAAATCTATTTGGAAAGAATTGTCTTTGATTTTCTTTGCGATTATGTATGGACCATATCATAGTATTTGAAAATTTATAATGGGAATATTTAAAACTATTGTTGTGCATGTGTATACAAACTTGATCATCAACATAAAAATTATAACATGTAAACTATATTAAGGAGCGTGGTGCATGTTGTTTTGTTGTTGGCATTTAGATTATAAATGGAGATCCATGTCATGAAGAAAACTAGTATGATGCTTTCGAACACAGAGATGAAGCAAACTAATAGTGATAAACAATAAATACCTATGTATTCATGATCATATGAATTGTAACATTTAACAGATAATGATATGAGTTGTAACATTCATAGCAAAGGAAGAAATAGAAAATTTGAAATTCTAATGATTTAATTATTAGCACATCAAAACAAAAAAACGTCATCTTGGATACAACTTCCATCATTTTATATACACATAAAATATTTTTTTCTCACTAAACACTACCTTCCTCAAATCAATGAATGACTCATAAGGCTTCCTCAAACCAATGACTCATAAGGTAATTATGTCATTTTTAAGTACCATTTATAACATCATATAAATCCATACATAAAGAAAAATAAACAACATGTAACTCATTAAACCTAACATACAAAGGTACAACTTATTTCTCAATACTAACAAAATTCTCCAAAATATGTGTGAGAATCCATTTAAATTTTCATTGTATATTATACACTTTCTTAAAACTCTGAATCTTTGTTGATTTTCCTATGTGTTTGTAATAGTTACTTACATCGATCGACATATGATATGTTACATCGATTGCATTATAGGTTATAAATTGGAGTTGAATTGTATTGGAGTTTGACCAACTATGTTCAAATCTATTATATTCTAAAAGTTAGACTATGATCGTGGTATTGGTTCAAAGAGAAAGATAAAAAGTTGGGATGTGTTGATTCTTATATTGAAAGTGATTTAAAGAATATATTTTAAAGAATGTGGTGATAACCATTAAATCTAAAAAAGAATTCATAAATATGTGATGAACATATTAGTTATATAATAATAATCTATTTTTAAGGTTACGGCCAAGCCAGACACCAAATTGGTGTATGAGACTCTCTTTGCCCAGCAATTTGACTAGTAAAGTCTACGGAGTTATGCATACTCTACCCCCTTCTAGATTTAAACTTGTGACCTCTTAGGAGGAAACACGTTCTCTTAACCATTAGACCCACTCAGGCTGTATATTTCATGGTATCTATTTTATGGCACATCATAAGAATGGGCACATTTGAGAACATATCAAGCACACCAAGATGTAAGAATGTAAGAAAATCCATTAAGATTAACTTATAAGGTATATGTAAAATTGACAAATTGACAATGGTAAGATGTATATGTGTGTTAAGATATATGTAAATTTTATAATGGTGAGATATATATGTGTTAAGGTATATGTAAAATTGGCAATGGTAAGATATGTATGTGTTTTAAAAAATAAACATCGAATTAATTTATTTCCAAAATACTAAGTGAGATAGATGAAGATGTTGAAAGTTGAAATTTCAAATATTGAAAATCCAATATAAAAGAGAATGTGTATACATTTTAAAGATGTATTATATTATTCCATTGATCCAACTAGAATAAAGTGTGTTTAATGTACGGGTGAAGAGAATGTATAATGCTAAGTTCAATTGTATGGGTGAAGAGAATGTATAATGTTAAGTTCAATTAACAAGATGATATTAGAAAAGAATTGGTTATACAATTACTAGATGATGTAATTTAACATCAATTAAAATAATAATATAAATATTAAAAAAAAAATGAGTTTTGTTTTTTTTAATATCTTTATTTATGTTTTATTTTTTAATATCTTTATTATCGAGAATGTATAATGCTAAGTTCAATTAACAAGATGATATTATAAGAGAATTGGTTATACAATTATCAGATGATGTAATTTAACACCAATTAAAATAATAATACAAATATTAAAAAAAATAAAATTAATATCTTTATTTATGTTTTATTTTTTAATATCTTTACTATCGGTTTTTTATTATGTTTTTATTTTTATTTTTTTAAGTTATTTTGATTTTATTATTTTAGATTTAAAAAAAAAAACTATTAATATCTTATTAAAAATAATAATTTATAATTTCTTCTCAATCTAAATTTAATTATTTATTATTAAATGTATAAAATTAAATCCATAAATAAATAAATAAAACATTAAAAATTTGAATTTTTTATTTAATAAATAAAATTTATCTAAAATTAATTATTTATTATTAAATGTATAAACTTATATTCATATATTAATAAATAAACATTAAAAATTCATGATTTTTTTATTTAATAAATTAAAATTATGAATTTTAATGATGATGATGATGATTAAAGTTCACTAAGACAGAATTGGTCTATAACACCTTAAGAGGGTAAGTGATTATTTTTCATTCTTTAGAATTGTGTTTGTGTACTCAAAAAGCATTAAGATAAGCTTTTCGAGATCACCATACTTTTGTTTAAGAGGTTAGGAAGGTTAGTAGTGTGACAAATATTTTGAAAATGATATCTAATATGGGTATAGGTTGGAAAATCTAAGAGAAAGTGATTTTCATCTTTAACCTTCTTAGTGTCACAAAGGTGACACACTCTTTCATCCCATGGCATTTCAGGAATTGACCAATGCCTAGTCTCACTATGGAGGATGTGAGAATTTGTTCTTATCTTAGAAATGCTTATTTTTTTCTTTACACTTGGAAAAAAAGAAAGACAATTTTGATCTTCTAGATTAGGGTTGATTATATCCTTATAATACCTAAATTTTATTTTTTCCTCTAACTCTTTATCACACCACATTTTCTCCTTAACTTTTGATTTGACATTTTTTTAATATCATCTTTATTCTGCAAAATGTTGTCTTCCATGATTCCCCAATAGTTTAGCCAAGATCGGGCATCTTTATGTCATCCTCGCTTGAGTCGATGTTGGTTATGACTAGATTTTGAAGAAATTTTAGGAAGCCTCTTGTCTTCCATGTTGTTTAACTTGGTTTTATACATTAGGTATCTAGTCATAGCCATACTCTCAATGGGGGAGAGGCTTGTTTCTAAGAGAAGGAAGGGATGGGGTGTATTTCCTTTAATTTTGAGATTATAGGTTATAAAATTCTTTTGTATTTCCTCTATATTTCTCCAGGATTCACGAGAGATACTACAGCCCCAGACTTCACATCCATAAAGAATAACAGGTGTAACAAGAGTCTCAAAGAGGAGTTTCTTCTTATCCCAACTTCAAAGATCAACTGATTTACAATTGTTTTCAAGCCCATAATAAGCTTTCCATCCCCCAATAATCATTTTCTCAATGTTATAATTCCAATTGAGCTTGTGGTGGATATCAATTCCAAGATATTTGTATGAAGTCACTTCCTCCAAGTTGTTGTTGTCATATACGACGGTATCATAAGGTATCTTATTGGATTTAATAATCATGACCTTAGTCTTATCAGTATTAACAGTCATACACATACTGGAGAAAAAATCTTTCACGATTCTTAGTTGGTTTTCAAGATCATGGGGACTCATTGCCATAAGAACGATATCATCGACACAAAAAAGAAGATTGATGAATATACCAGTGAGAGTAGGACAGACACAACCTGCTTTTTCCAAGCAATCTTCTAACTTATCAATGTATATGCCAAAAAGGATAGGGGACAAGGGACAACATTGTTTGACTCCGATATAGTTAATCTCTTTTGACTTCGATATTTTCATTCTTATTTTTTTACCCAATAATATTTTCATTGATATTTTTATTCCTCTCCTTTTACCAATTAAATAATGTGTTATATATACACTTAATACAACAAATAACACACTAATTTACCAAACTTAATAATATAAAAATCTACTAAATTAAATGATAAAAAGAAATCAAATATTTGCAAACTTAATAATATAAATCATTTAATAAATTAAATTATCTTTTTACAACTTCAATGATTTGTTATATATACAATTAATACAACAAACTAGTTTTGCAAACTTAATAATATAAAAATATAATAAATTAAATTAAATGATAAAAGGAAATTAAATATTGTAAATTTAATAATATAAATTATTAAATTATAAGAAGAAACCAAACAGAAACTACTTTTTGCAAATTTAATAAATAGAAGAAATTTAATAATATAAAAATCTAATAAATAGGAGAAATCAAATATTGTAAATTTAATAATATAAAAAATCTAATAAATTAAATGATGATATTGTGTCGCATTCAGTGATTGCTTTGATGGTATTTTGAGTGTGTCACATTCAGTGATTATAATTAAGTTAGCTTTATGGATAAAATGATTGAAAATCACCTCCCAATAAGGATATATGGCATATCATTTTATCGGTTATATTGAAATGATTTGTATATGTTAATAAAAGTTTTAATATTTTATTAAAAATAAAATGTAAATAAATGTATAAAGATATGCAAATTTTCAATTTACAAGATGATATTGAAATTCGTGGTATTGAAATTCTTTACATCATATAAATTATATGATGATATAATTGAGCACCAATTAAAACAATAATATAAATATTAAATTTTTTGTTTTTCATTTTTAATATCTTTATTTTTATTTATTAATTTTATTTAGGTTTTTATTTTTATTTTTTAAAGTTATTTTGATTTTATTATTTTGGTTTAAAAAAAAATTATTCATCTCTTAATAAAAAATAATAATTTATAAACACTCTAAAATTAATTATTTATTATTAAGTATGTAAATTTAAATCTATAAATATTAAAATATTAAAAGGTCGTGAATTTTTTATTTTAACAATATTGAAGACCGCTATCATAATTTTAGGAGAGTTTTTTCTACTTTTATTAACAATTTCTCTATTGAGGTGTATAATCCTTGGTTTGACAATGAGTGTAAAATTGCTAGAAAAGTCATTAGGGATGTCTTTAATGAGTCCTTAAAATCAAATTTGATAAATAGACACAAAGGCCTAATTAAAACAAAAATAATACATTACATAAGTATAAAGTAAGAGAAACTTCTACACCTATCAAAGCTAGATCCTAAGAGATTTTGGAGGTAAATTTTGACTTGCAAAACTAAAGAAAATAATATGATTCCCCTAAAGGATAGGAACTCCTACCTCGAAATCTTTATGAATCCCCTATTGTCATGGACAACATTTCAAACTTTTATATAGAGGATGAAGAGTTTTCTATAGAAGACATAAATTTTTGGGTCAAGCGACTCTCAAAAGGGAAATCTAAGGACATTGAAGGATACCAAGATGAAATATCAAAATCGGTGGGTCTATCCTCATCCCGCACATACACAAGCTCTTCAATTTAGTAGTCAAGTAGGGATTTTGTAAACCCTGGAATTAGAGACTCATTTTTACTATTTTTAAAGGTGGGGATAAAATTAATCCCTCTAATTATAGGACTATTATGATTAGCCCCATCTTAGATAAGCTATACAGAAGTATTCTAGAAAAGAAGATCATCATATGGATTGAAATCCATGGAAAAGGAGATAAGGTCAAGCCAGCTTTAGAGGCTATCATTCAATTGTGGACCATCTTGTTATTCTTAGGATAATTGTAGAGGAGTGTCAAAATAATAAACTAATATCCTTTGTTGTTTTGTTGATTTTAGAAAATATGTTGACACAATGTTCAGTACTAAATTTTGGAATAGGTTAGAAGAGCTAAAAACTCCTTCCAGGATGAGATATATTATAGTAAGGTTATATGAGAGTGTTATTTCCAAGTTTAGGGATACCGAGAGCTATTCAGAAGAAATATACTATAATATAGGATTCCAACAAGGTTTTCCCATATCCCCTACCCTCTTTCGCACATACAATGATATATTAGAATATTGGTTGGAATATGTTGGTTGTAGTATCCCAACTCTCACTGGTATGGTCATCAAAATTATTCTTTATGATGGTAACATTGTTCTTATGACAAGGAATCCCTGTGACCTCGGTAAGAATCTAAGAATCCTCAAGGACTTATACTCTAGTATGGGTATGACTGTGAACACTTACAAAATGAAGGTTATGATAATAAAATACAAAAAGATTGCATATGACACTTTGTATATGACAAAAAATATCTTGGAGGAATTTCATACAAATATCTTGGAATATATATTCATCACAAGATCAATTGGAATTATAGTGTTGAGAAAAGGGTAAATGGAGGGTGGAAAGTTGATTGTGGACTTGAAAACAAGTGTAAATTATTAGAACTTTGGCTATAGGATAAGAAAAAATCCTCTTTGATACTCTTGTCACTCCTAATATCTTATATGGATGTGAATTTTGGGGATGAAGTATCTCTAGAGAATCTTGGAGAAAGATAGAGCATATCCAAAATAATTTTATAACATATAATCTCAAAATCAAACGCAATACACTCTAGCATATCCTCCTCATAGTAGTGAGTCTTTCCCCCATTGAGTGTGCAACCATGATTAGGTACTTAATTTAAAATAACAATATAAACAACATGGAAGAAAAGAGTCTCCCCAAAATTGCTTCAAATTCCATCCAAAACCACCAACTGCTCAAGTGAGGGAAGCATCAAGATGACAAGTCTTAGCTAAATCATTGAGGAATATAGGAAGATGTCGTTTTGAAAAATATAAAAAATATTATTGCATCTAAATTTAAATAGAATTATTGGTGTAATAAAGAATTATAAGACAAAAGGATGCTAATATACTACAAGGAGGTGGTGAACCCTAATCTAGAATATCAAAAGTGTCTCTCGATTCTTACTAAAGAAAAGAATAAAATCAGCATTGCTAAAATATGAATCAACTCCCATGAGCTACATAGCAAAATTGGGTGTTGGAAAATTCCCAAAACATCGTGGGATGCAAGAATCTGTCATATTTTTGACACTAAGACTGTTGAATATGAAAAGAACTTTCTCCTATAGTTCCTTGTGTATACCCAAATTAGATCACAATTTCAAAATATCTGTCATAATACTGACCTTCCTAACCTCTTAAGTCAACAATACTATGTTGATCTTGGAATGCTTCTCTCAATGTTTTATGAGCACATAAATAAGATTATAAATAAATCTAAGTAATATCTTACCTTTCTTAAGGTCCGATAAACCAATTTTGGTCTTAAGGGATGTCCACCTTTATTAAGGTCTGATAGACCAATTATAGTCTTGATGGACATCCATCGTTGTCATCATTGTCATCACTGTCGTCGCCATTGTCTTCATCATCATCGATGTCATCATCATCATCATTGTCTTCATCGTCATCATTGTATTCATCATCATCATCATCATCATTCCATTTAAAATATTGATCTTTCATTAACATATACAAATATATTATAAATTTAAAAATATAAGTATAACATATTATATATTAGGTTCCCAAAACACTGTGGGACACAAGAATCTATCATCTTTGTGACACTAAGAGGGTTGAAGATGAAAAACATTTTCTCCTAGAGTTCCCTGCATATACCCAAATTAGATCACAATTTCAAAATATATGTCATAATACTAACCTTACAAACCTCTTAAGTCAACAAAACTAGGATGATCTTGGAATGTTTCTCTCGATGTTTTATGAGCATAGAAATAAGATCTTAAAGAAATATAAGTAATCTCTTACATTTCTTAAGGTCCAATAAACCAATTATGGTCTTAATGGACGCCCACCTTTCTTAAGGTCTAATAGACAAATTCCAGTCTCAATGGACATCCACCGTCATCGTCGCCACTGTCGTTGTCATCATCGACATTCTCGTCAGTGGTGGCGGCATCGACATCGGTGGCGAAAGTGGCGTTCGTCGTCGACGGCAACAGCGACAGCGGCGACGTCGTCAGCGTCGTTGTCGTCGTCCACCACCACCATTAACATATAAAAAAATCTTTTAAATTTAATAATATAACATATAACATATTATATATCCAGTTAAAATATAAATTCATAAGTTTTTTCTTCCTCCTCCAACGAAAAAAAAAATAATCATATAATATTATAAATTTATAAGTTATTATTTTGAAATCAGTGATAAATAATATATAAATGTCAATCATAATCATAACTTTCATGCCATTAATTATTTAATATATATTTTAATTGATTATGATGGTGTGTTTTAAAGTCAAAAGGAAATCTTGAAAAATAAAGAAGCTTCATTTTTAATCTTTTTAGTTATTATTTTGAAATCATGATAAATAATATATAAATGTCAATCATAATCATAATTTGCATGCCATTAATTACTTAATATATATATTAATTGATTATGATGGTGTGTTTTAAAGTCGAAAGGAAATCTTGAAAAATAAAGAAGCTTCATTTTTAATCTTTTTAATGTGTAGAAATCAATTATTTATAAGCGATAATTAACAATTAAATATTATTTATTCTTAATTTTAAAATATTATATATATATATATATATATATATATATATATATATATAAAAGTAAGAGTTATATAAAAATCTTTCAAAAAATCAAGGTTACAAAAGTCATCCAGAGGTCTGAATTGTAATAACTAAATTGCCCCAAGGGGAAACCAGTTCAGCCAACCGGTAATGGTAAAGGCAAACGTTTTAAGCTACCAGTCTTAGAAATACTAAAACTTAAGCATAAAAACTTGAACAAATAAACAACATATCAAACATGGTCCTCGCCTTTATGAGGCAAAAGAAACTCAAACATTTGGCTGAAATGACATGAGGACACCTTTGTCGGTCATGTGGTTGGCCTGAAGCATGACCACGCGAACTGGGAGGTGGAAAAGGTCGTCGGGTCCACAACTTCCTCTTCGACAATTGTCCCCCCCCCACTCCATGTGTTCATGCATGGCAGCACCCATGTCTCCCCCCTCCCTTCCAGCTTCGGCCAATGTACCACTCTCTTCCATGGCCTCATGCATGGTCGTTTCTGCACTTTGTCTTCGACAGGTGTACCTCTCTTGTCCATGGCCACGTGCATGGCAAGGCCCAAATCATCTTTGTTGCCAACCCCTGTAGCATCTGCTCCTCCATCCCCTGATTCGCCTCTATTTCCTTCTGTTGCAGCTTCACCTACTTTTGGTGTAGAGAGGTAAACCCCCTATAGAGTGGAGAGCATTTGCAGGAGTGTTGAGGCCTTTCCATCCATGATTTCCAGTGGAAAATGGAGGTCGTTCAGGCCTTGTCACAGCTCAAAGACCAGACCTTGCAGGATAACAATGTTGTCCTACAATTGTGAGTTTGGTGCTGAGTCGGAAAAGGAGTGAGGTCATGGTTGTGGCCCCAAGAGATTTGTTGTCACTCCCAGTGAGGTCGATTAGAAGAGTTCTCTTGCTGGCCAGGTGCGCTCGCCAGTGAATTTGGTGGGACTGCACGAGGCGGTAACGAGGATGAAGCCAAGTCGAAAGAGGGCCCTGGGTGGAAACCCAGTGAATTGTTAGAGAGGGCAAGCCATTCCAGCTGAGTAGCAGAGGGCGAGGAGAGGACCGAGAGGTCACTATGACCTTTATTGACTATGACGGAGAGGAGTGCGAGGAAGATGAAGCAGGTGACAAGTTAGGGGATGGTGCGGGCGGCGGTCTGAGAGCCACTTGCGGCCAACTTGGCTGCTAGGATAAGCCACACCTTGATTTTCCTCTTTGTCTTGGCATTCTAGTGGCATTGAGGGGGAATGCAGGCGCAAGGAGGAAGCACCGGTAATGGAGGTATAGCTAGAAGCAATGCAGGTTGCAGGGGAGCTCATCAAAGGGAGGGAATCTCTTCAAATGCCACTGGCAGGAGGCATGGCGTCGAGGCAGCTGAAGGAGGCAAAGGCGCACGCGTAGAGTAAATTTGAATTCATGGCACTGTTCCATCGAAAAGACAGCAAGTTGAGGACAGGTGCACCGAAAGTAATGGTTCTTGGGCCATCGCGAGCTACTCTTAAATGCATGAGGGTGGCGGGATGGTGTGTCACTGTCCTGTCACATGGCCATCGCCATGCTGACTGCTTCGCACCCCCTCCGGATGACATATGTCCCGCACTAGCACCCCATCCGGGGGTGTTTTAATATCTTTTAAAACAATGAAAATTCAAATAAATAAAGTTTACTTATATATTAATAAATTTTAAATTACTTAAACATATTTTAGTTTAACATAAAAATATATATATCAATTAACTTAAAACAAACTTTTATTAAATTTTAATTTTAAAAAGTTATAAATTCAAATTTTAAAAGATATTAAAATTTATGAATGAAGGAGTTCATTATCCCAGAAATAAGAAATCCCATACACCAATTTAATGACTTAGTCATGACTTTAAAATTAGATTATTATTATTATTATTATTTATTATATATTAATAAACTTATGTTATCTAATATTAAATTTTAATAATATATTAAAATAATAATTATTAAAAATATTATAATTAAATTTTATTTATATATTAATAAATTTTAAATAAATCTCATTAACAAAAAACAATCATATATCAAATAACTTTAATTAACTTTTTAATTAATTTAGATTTATTAAATATTAAAATACATCAAAACCAATCAAACTCCTAAAGTGGCATACCTCCATCTTAAACATAGGTCTTTAAATAATTTTGAAAACCCTTAACAAAGAGTATGATGTAAGTAAGAAAAA
>ML793745.1:463353-476875 GCA_009831015.1 Picea engelmannii
GCTAACCCCACGGTTTCTGGCTTATCCACAGGTCACCCCATAAGACCCGAACTATAATTGATAGTTGGGCGCATATGTTTAAGGGCACGATTTTATTATAACCACCATGTGACCTATACCTGCGGAGTAAAGTCCAGCGCGCAGCCCTTTGGGCCGACGCTTGGCCATTTTTAGTCCATGTGATCGAATAATTAGGAGCACGCACCTATTATGGGGGCTTATACCCATATTAAAACTAAAATGGGTTTTTAACCTATAGTTTAGTGATTTTCTCACTAATTTTTGGGCAGTCTTGGTTATTTTTCCATATCTTGGTGGATATTGGGCCAAATTGAGTTCCACGAAAAGTGGGATGTTGGGATTTGATACCTCTACCTCATGGTTATATAAACTAATACATTGTGAGGTTTGAGACAGGGAAGAAGCAACAAAGAATCTTGAAGCCAAGGTCAAGTAGTCTGGAGCAGTGCAGAGTAGCTGAGCTTTGGAGGCAGTTTCTGGGAGTTATACTACTATGTTTTCAGTGCCATCCGTTTCATCAGGTTTCTAAGATAGAGAACAATACAGCTAGTCATTCAGAGCCCTATATGATGCAATTTTAAATACAGATTGTAAAGCATTGAATATTGAATAAAGAAAGCCTCCCTCACTGAAGACAAAGGCCTGGAGACGTAGGCGAGATTGCCGAACTCCGTTATCAACTTCTTGTGTCCAATTTGTTGATGGTTTTCTTACTTTGTGTTATCCGCTATTGCTCTTAATTATTTAAGTCTTTGTCATTTTCATATTCACATGCACCGTCAAAAAAAGGTCTTGATAAAATTGAAGTTATAGTGTGAAATTGCTAAGCTTCGATTTTCAGATCAAGTGGTATCAGAGTAGGCTAACGTTTGCAGGAACTGTGAATATGGGAAAAATATTGAAGAGAGCTAGAATCGAGGAGCTCGAGGAGATCAACCAAACACTTCAGTGAGAGAATGTTGAATTGCGAATATTGATGCAGATTTTCGAGGAAGGCAGGGAAAGAATGCGAACATTGATGTTGACAACGGAAGCAAGGCCAGTTGGAGGAATTCCTTTAGCTATAAGCTCGAGCCCTGTCAGGGATGACAAAACTCATCCATTCCGAAGGCAATAAAATGAGGAGGATTCATATACTTCTGCTAGTTCGGATGAGGAGCAGTCGATAGGAGAGGTGATTGGCACATTCTCTTCACCGGTAGAAAGCACTGATTACACTCTAGCCTCACCTATAGTTGATCAGGAAGTGGAGTCCGACCATCTAGAGATAGCAGCATTTGAGAAACATACCAAAGGATTCAGTATGAGAATGCTATTGAATTTCAGATATGGGAAGGGACATGTCCTTGTAAAATATGTCCAAGGCAGAGCCGAACTTATTGAAGTGCATGAGCATCCACTCCGAGAAGGTTTGGGATATGCAGGAGAATCTTCTGAGGATGAAAGTCCATTGATTCATTGCATACACTACCAGAAGTTCGGACATGATGTTGAACATTGTTGGGAGTGACATCCAGAGTTGACACCAGAATGGTTTTAGAATCGGCAAGGCAAAGAGGTAGTTGGAGCCAGCAGCGACGCAAACAGTGAGTCGCGAAAGAAAGGTAAACAGGTTAAAAGGTATAAATCACCTTCACTCACCTTTACTGATGTGCATGCTAGAGTCATGAACCTTATCAGAAAAATGATTCCATGCACGTTTTGTAGTAGCAATAACCATTGTGTTGCAGATTGCTGGAAACAAAAAAATATATGGGAGAAATATCATGGCGACAAGAAGTATGTCAAGACGTGATGACGCAACACTACAATTCAAAGAGAAACTGTGAGAAATGTTAGTGCGGCCAAGGCAGGAGTCAAAGAAATCCAAGGGGGATTTGAATCAGTCATGGCGCAATTCCATCAAGTTCCTTCGAGCAAGAAACACTTTCTCACATTGTCAGAAGAGAGGACCTTGTGAATATAGTTGTTGGAAGCTACATCCAGAGTTGTGATGCTCAACAAAGTCTGAAGGGCCCGAAAAAAAGATAGATGTTGCAAAGGAACAAAAGGACGTTGTCGAGGAGCAGAAGGGCGCTGCAAGAGGACAACAAGTGGATGCTTTAGAGAAGCAGAGGAATGACTGCGACACTCTGTTCATAGGAGATGGGTCGTCTGACTATAACTGGGCAGATTTTATGCCCTACATGTAAATTGAGTCAGTGTCATTGTCATTGATGTAATAAAAGTGATTTGATTTATGAAATCACTTATTGAGTCTAGTTAATGTTAAGTCTAGGTTGTTTTTCATAATTTGATTGATGTAAGGATATAGTCGATTGATGTAATAAACCTTTTGGGGACCAAAAAGTCCTTAGTGGGAAGGCGTGATCTAGATTTGGATCCAGGAGCTTGATCGGCCTCAAAAAGGCCTAAAAATAAATGTTCTCAGAATGACGTCAAAATGGACGTGTGCATAGGCCTCATCAATACGAACCCAATTCAACTTGAACAGGATCAAACGGATGTCATATGCTCTTGATATCGTGATATGAAGTTCAAGTCAAACTGGTAAAAAGTCAAAGTCAAAGTCAATAGTCCGTACAGAATGACACATGGTAGGTACGGTGATGACATGGCAGGTGTGATTATGTGGCCAATTGTTGAAAAGGTAGGTACGATGCTAACACATGGGTGAATCATTGATTGACAAGTGGAATTAGTCCAGCGAATAAGGAGGTGCCACATGGCCCAGACTTGGGTTGCCACGTGGCACCAGGTGGTTAGCTCGTTTGGTTGTATGTTATAAAAATTATGGTCTCCCCGATTTTTGAACTCGTGACCTGCATGGTAGGCTACGCCTTGGGAACAGGTCGGGTGCCATTGCACCAAACGTGGGACTTGTTAATACAACCCACTTTATTATGTTATAAAGTGAATTAAAGTATTAAATGGGGATGGAAAGGTCTAGGGCTAAGCCCCAGCCCACGGTTATGTGTATTGCATGTGACCAATGTATACAAGGCGTGCGAGGGTTATAACAGTTGGCACTAACCCCACGGTTTCAGGCTTATCCACAGGTCACCCCATAGGACCCGGACTATAATTGATAGTTGGGCGCATATGTTTAAGGGCACAATTTTATTATAACCACCATGTGACCTATACCTACGGAGTAAAGTACAGCGTGCAGCTCTTTGGGCTGGAGCTTGGCCATTTTTAGTCCACGTGACCAAATAATTAGGAGTGCGCACCCATTATAGGAGCTTATACCCATATTAAAACTAAAATGGGTTTTTAACCTATAGTTTAGTGATTTCCTCACTAATTTTTGGGCAGTTTTGGTTATTTTTCCATATCTTGGTGGATATTGGGCCAAATTGAGTGCCACGAAAAGTGGGATGTTGGGATTTGATCCCTCTACCTCATGGATATATAAACTAATCCATTGTGAGGTTTGAGATAAGGAATAAGTAGCAAAGAATCTTGAAGCCAAGGTCAAGTAGTCTTGAGCAATGCAGAGTAGTTGAGCTTTGGAGGCAGTTTTCGGGAGTTATACTACTTTGTTTTCAGTGTCGTATGTTGCATCAGATTTTTGAGATAGAGAAGAATACAACTAGTCAGTTAGAGCTCTATATGATGTAATTTTAAATGCAGATTGTAAAGAATTTAATATTGAATAGAGAAAGCCTCCCTCACTGAAGACAAAGGCCCGGAGACGTAGGCGAGATTGTCGAACTTCGTTATCAACTTCTTATGCCCAATTTTTTGATGGTTTGCTTACTTTGTGTTATATTATATTACTCGTAATTATTTAAGTCTTTTTCGTTTTCATATTCACATGCACCATTAGAAAAAGGTCTTGATAAAATTGAAGTTATAGTGTGAAATTGCTAAGCTTCGATTTTCGAATCAGTACCCCACAAAAATCCCAACTTCAGCAGTTGGTTTTAGCTTCTTCCTGGCATCCTTGGTCACATGCACATAAACAGATGAGACAAAAATCTTAAAATGAGAAACATCAAGTTTCTTACCAGTGAAAGCTTCTGCAGGTGTACTCATTGCAACTACTCTATGAGGACAACAGTTTTGCACATAAACCACAATATTGCATGCTTCCTCCCACAAATGCATTGGTAGGCCCTGATCGTTGAACATTGCTCGTGTTTCAACCACGATCGTTCTTTTCTTCCTCTCTGTGGCCACATTTTTTTGTGGGTTATGAGGCGCTATGAGTTCTCTTCGAATTCCTTCTTTGCTGCAGAATTATTTGAATTCATTAGAGATGTATTCTCCACCATTATCACTCCTTAGAGCCTTCACTTACTTCCCTGACTCTTTCTCCACCAATGCTTTAAACTCACAGAACTTTGAGAATGTTTGATCCTTCTTCTGCATGAAGAAGATCTAGTATTTACGAGAAAATTCATCAACGAAAACAACATAGTACTTATGTTTTGTTGTTGAAGCTACTGATAATGGTCCACACACATCTGTGTGAATTCTCTCCAGGATCAATGAAGCACGGTTCTCCTTTTCATGAAAGGTGGACTTTACATACTTCCCTGTGGTGCAACCCTTGCACTGATCTACCTGAGAAAGTGTTCCCATTGGAAGTCTAGTAGATATTTGTTGCATGATATTCAAGGCTCCATGATGAAGATGGCCCAATCTCCAGTGCCATAATTCACCCTCATCCCGACTCATCACTTTTTCTACCTTTCCCATCATGGTAGCATAGCCATCTACCTCCAGCATGTAGAGATTCTTAACTCGAATCCCTATCCTCTTGAATTGACCCATTGTTTTATGTCGCAGAAAAGATTTTCCACTGCGCAAAACAACATCATAGCCTCTGTCCTCCAACATTACGACTGAGACCAGATTTTTCTTCAAACCTGGAACATGCATAACATTTTTCAATTGAAATGATTTAGTTGAATCCCTCTGAAAGGTAATGGTACCAATGCCAATCGCACTATATATTCCATCGTCGCCCATCTCTATATCCATTTTGAGATCTCTCTCCTCCAAGTCATTGAAAAACTCCTTATCTTTCGTCATGTGGAAGGAAGTGCCACTATCCAAATACCACACTGATCCAAATGCACTTGATGCCACGCATGCGATCAAAGAGAAGTCAAGTTCAAATTGTGAGGCAAGGGCCTCACCAATTGCAGCTCTAGAAACCTTCTTGTTCTTTTTCTTCTGTGGACAGTTAGTAGCGAGATGCCCATGTTCGTGACAGTGAAAACACTTCACTTTGGACAAATCCAGCTTCTTGACTTTAGACTCGGATTTTGAATGGAATTTCTTCCCCTTCCCTTTCCTTGCCTTGGCAGCCAAAGCAAAATCCTCTTCATCATCATTCTTTGATGAAGATCCATCTTTGGTGTTCCGCTTGAACTCATCCTACACTAGATTCGACCATAGTCGTTCCCAATCTGGCAATTTTTCCCTTCCATTGACAGAGTCTTGATAGCTATGGCAACTCTTGGAAAGTCCTAGGAGAGCCAAGATCACCAAATCATCATCAACGACTGTTATTTCCACACTCCCCAGCTCATCCCGACATTGGAAATACTTTGTGAGATATTTTGGAATGGAATCGCCCTTCTCCCTCTTGATCTTCCTGAGTTTATCTTTGAGCACCAATTTCCTATGTTCGTTGTTGTTTTGGAATAGATCCGTCAAAGTATTCCACATTGCATATGGTGTGACTTTCCCATGGAGGCTTGATACAATGTGGTCTTGTACTCCCTCCAATAGAATCGTCCTCGCCTTTGCCACTTTCTTTTACCATGCATCAAGATTTGCAACATCTGC
This sequence comes from Picea engelmannii, assembly GCA_009831015.1. NCBI lineage: Eukaryota > Viridiplantae > Streptophyta > Pinopsida > Pinales > Pinaceae > Picea > Picea engelmannii. Next base: position 469,180 of record ML793745.1, read on the forward strand.
CTTAGGAACATCTTTGTCAATGAATTCCTTCAAGCCATTGTCTTCGAGTATTGCCCTGCCCTTCCAAGAAATGTAGTTCAATCTTCCCTCGAGTGCATGCTCCAACCTCAAGACATTGAAATCCATTTCGATCTTGAATCAACTATAGCACCAAGAAAAGTATTTATGCAAATTCGAATTCTATCCAATCACAAACTTAGCTTCTTCAATCTTTTGTTCTCTGATACCATGTAGAAATTTTAATACAAATTATGTATTGCCTGGATTATCCTTATCTAAAAATTATATGCCACTATTAAATACAGAATCACTTCTACTAATATTCTTGTGGAATTTAAAACACGATCGCCAATTGCAATATCAAGAAGAAAGATAAATCACACATAACATAGATGTTTTACTGAGAAAGCATAAATCTAAAAACCCCAATATCATATATTATGTATATCATGGATCATAAAAAAATATCATACAAAACTCTAATCCAAGAGCTCTCAATACAATACAATCGTGTCACACTGTCATACAAAAATCAACAAATGCATGTGCCAATTCTCTTCCTCCAAACAACCTGCCTCCTCTGTGCAATCCCTACTAATGGAAAAACTGAAAATGAATTTGAATTCCTCTTGCCTAGGCTATGCATTCCTCATGGGCACATCCACTATGTGTGTGATTACATGAGTGCACTTCACTCAAATCACAATTGATGGCCAAACTGTCCCTTTAACCTGTTATCTCAACTGGGTCTCCACTAGATATGACATGAATGTAGTTAAAAGTGGTAAATCTTCAGTTGCATGTGAGATCAGTGATTGTGAATTAATTAATAATTAATTCACTGAAATCTCATTAGTGTAATTTCAGTTACAACTAGTACAATTGAGCTTAACTCACTTAATTGAGTTAAACTACTTCACAACTCACATAACTACACTTATAACTATGTTACAACTTCAAGTCACTTAGTTACAACTAATTCAGCTTCCATGTCCCACCAATCAACCTTTGAACTTGAATTTCCTATAGCTAACTAATTTGACATTTCAGTTAACTATTTCAAGTAATTATGAGATAATAGATTAATATTTATTGTCCAACTTATTTAAGGGAAAAATAAATTAGACACACATTTCTTGTTGACTTTTCAACAGTTATAACCACCTTTAATATATTCTAGAGCCCCTTTAATATATTTTGGGGCTGACTTCTTATTATGCCTATTACAATTATGTTTTGACCAATCTGCAAAAGGGGATTTGTTCTTTTACAATAGCCAACATGATCAATCTGCAATAGGGGATTGATCTAATGAATAATACAACAATAATAATTAGAATACACTTTGTAGTTACATTATTTCAACAGTAGTGAAGGGCGAAAGCTCCCGAAGAGCCGAAGTAGTGAGTCATGATGACATCACTTGGATTGACATGGACACATGGGTTGTGTGCCACATATAAGTGGGTTTTGAACCCGTGGAAGATTGAAATGCCATATGGAACGTGATGTGTGACACCCATCTGATTGGGACATGATTCAGCCGCTAGTATTCCGCCACGTGGCATTCTGTATGAGAATAGTTAGTGGGACCCAAGGTTACAGAATGAAGTTAAAGGTCAGAGGAAACACACTGGTGTTGATCATGATACATCAAGATCAACGGCTAGCAGGCATTGTGGGGATCCAATTTGCATGGGATTTAATTCTCCAAGGCGGTCCCGCAATCCAAACCCCGGTTTCACCGAGGGGTTACGTATCAGCGTTAGAAGAATTGCGGGATGAAAGGCAGGTTACTCCAAACTATCATTGCATGCCCATGCAATTGGAAGAGCGCTCAGTGATGTGAGGTAATGACATCACCAAAGGTGATTGGGAGTGTTTGGAGATTAACAGTTCGGATGTGTGGATGCGAGATCCTCCGAAGCTCCGAAGTCCCGAAGACCTGGAACTCAGACACCTGAGGTTCCATAGTAAGTGTCATCCATCAGATGTTGAGTAGACATAGACGATTGATCCTCCCTACATCGCGAGTTCAGTAATATGGAACTCTGAGAGATTATTGTTTGGTGCTTTGAAATATTCTGAAGCCGAAGGCTCGAGTAAGCACCTAGTGATCTAGCACTTGGTCATGGCCCGTGATCACATGGATTGGGGACTGAGAGAAAGGGGCTAGTGCCAAAAAATTATTACAAATGAGAGAAGAGATCATAAAGAAAATGAAATCTGAATGTTTTCTTAAATTAGATTAGTTTGAATGCATAAATTGGTGAAGTATTGAATAAGTTTCAATTATTTCTCTTCTTTGAGTTTTCAAGTGCAAGAAGTGCACATTGTCCGCAAGGAGTGCATTAACAGAGGTAAGTTAACCTCATAGAAGCTCAGGAGAGATATCGTTGAAACTTCATCAACGAAAGTGTAAGGAGTGCACAAGAAGAACTCTGTGTTGAGTTCAGAGAGAGATAGAGTCATTGAGAACTATGTAGGGCTCTGCTAGGCGGGCATCGAGCAAGTGCAAGTGTGCACAGAGAGAACTCTTTGTCGAGTTCAGGGAGAAGAGTATCAAAGGAATATACTCACAGAGTTGTTGAACACTCTGTAGAAAACACTCATCAAGGTATGCCTTGAGTAGAAGGTTGCCAGGAGGGAAAAAAATTTTCCTTTGAAAGGAAATAGAAGGGTCGAGACCCTTAGGAGACTGAGTAAATCGAAAAGCTCAGAAGAGATAACGCAAGGAGTGCATGGGAGATGGACTCATTCTAAGTCCTAAAGATCATAAGAAATAACGCTTACGAGAGTGAAGATGAGATCTAGGAGGTAGACTCGCGGGCGAAAGGTCAAAGGCCGAAGCCTTTGAACACTGACAAAATATTCCAAGGTGGAAGAAGTCAAAATCTCGAGAGGAGGAGTGACAACAACCATCAGATCGATTGTGGGGAGGATCCTGGACCGTTATATCAGCGTCCAATAGAACAAAGGAAGCGCAAAGGAGAGGAACAGATCCCATCCATTAGGTCTAAGAGTGAAGGACCAACAACCATTGGATCTAGAGGAAAGCGTACGAGACTTAACCCTTGTGTGCACAGGAGAAGTGGACTTGCCAAAGTCCCAAATTCATGAAGTGATTTGGGACCATCCATCGTCAAGGATGACAGGTGGCATAAGATCCACAACTTTGAAATTTTTTGTACAAGGAGGAGGAGAAACAACCGAAGTAAATATTGGTCGTCGATCTGAAAGTGGACACGTGGCACCAGATCTAGAAATTCGGGTACAGAGCACTTTGTAGGAAAGTAGAGGATAAAAGAACTGAAGTCCTGAAGGATATTTTGATCATTGATTGAGGAGGAGGTCAAAGAACCGTTGATCTGGTCTTGGTCGGAAAGAGCCAAAGTCCTGAAGAGAATCAGGGGCGTTGATTTGGAGAGGATGTGTGGCAAAAGATTTGTCACTCTAGGGAAATTCACTTCGGAGACTTATCTGTGTGGAGACGTGAGAACTCCTGAAGGCTAGAAAGTTGGAGCTCATCAAAACCGTCTGATTGTTGAGGGAAGGTGTCATCATATATTGCACTCCAGAATATTGTCATATTGGGAAAAGAATATGGTTGAGAGTTGAAACTCCCGAGGGCCGGAGAGCCGAAATCAACCGTAGTCGTTGATTTAATAGGGAGGTATGTGTCACTAGATCTTGTAGATCTAGGATCGTGTGTGGAAGGAGGATAGATAGCAGTCGTTGATCATGGATCATCGCCAAGGGATTGGAAATCGATGGACGAGGTGGATTGTGGGGCCAGAACTTACTCGGATGTTAAAAATTTGAGAGCAGACCGCAATTTATACCACGGTTTTAACAAAGTCATGTGTGGCAGATGGAGATGAATTGTGGGGCAAAAAGTAGGTTGGCCTAAAACCAATCTTTCCCACGCTTGCAATCACAGTTTTCCATGAGGTCATAGCCCAAGGAAGGGATAATGAAAAAGGGGCTAGCGCCTGAAACACAGAGTTTTGGAAGCGCGCAGGAATAGCTCGCGGGTCTGTCAAGATATGCACACAGAAGGAAAGGGGACCTGTGTAATATTAATAAGGGTCTAGCAAAGGCCCGAAGAGTCAATTTGACTCAGAAGATTGAAATATCCTTTGATCAGGAGGTCAGCAGACCCCACTGAGGTAGGGGAACTGCATAGAAAGTACTCAGGGCAGAAATAGTCATGTACAGTGACTACAATGAGAGCACAAGAAGATTTAGGAGTCCGGAAAGAATTGAAGACTTTTGAGTTCAGCAAGGAAAATTTGCACATGGGAAAGAAGTTGTTGCAATTTTGGTGGCAACAAGTATGTTATGGCTTGTTGCGTCAGCCAAAGGAAAGAATGCTTGCATGTTTGCAAGTGTTGTTGGTGATTTTTTTGCATAAGGAGTGAAGTAACAGAGAGTTGAAATGTCGGTTATAAGTTTGATAAAATAAGCATGAAAGATTATATTGCCATCAGACTTTTAGGTAGTATAAAATTTATTAATGGAAGTCATGCAGGTATGAGTATTTATTACTCTTTTTGCATAATTGCTGAAAGAAAATTTAGATAAGAATTTCCTCAGCCAGATTTATTTTATAAAATCACATTATTATTATTGAATGCATACCATTGGATGTGGTAAAGGTTGGAGGCTTGTATTAATTCAAAGTTTTTTAGCTTCTGAATGCACACACTGACATAGTAGAATGTCATGTTAATTTGGTTGTGGGGTAACAACCAAAGATTTAAAAGATAATAACTTGTTGTAGGAATGAATGCCAATAAGCTAGTCATGTATGAGACCAGGACCTAGTTGGATATGGCAAGGTACGGATATGTAAAGGTTATCAGCCACACAGGTACTAAAAGCTTCCTAATTTTAAATAAAACTTAGGCTGCAACCTTTTTTCTAACACTAATGAACACCACAGAATTATATTCTTGGTGTAGTGTTCGGGTCGAAAAGAAAGGCATCCAATTAATTGGGAAGACAATAGGAAGTGTGTGCAGAATGTGTCAACACATTGGCCAGAATTCCAACTTATGGATGGTGAGATACATGACTGAGATAAAGAGAATTATGTAATTCAATGCAGGGTGCACTAAATAAGTATGCATTCAGAATTGTACTCATGCATATTAAGTGATAGAATTGTATACTAAATATATTGATTGAATGTGTTTGTAAGTACATGCATATATATTATTTCATGGAAATAATTGTTACTAATAGCTGAAATGTGGTTAACTCGTGAAGTTGAGAACATCTCAAGGAGGTGTTAGACATTGCAACAGGAAATTTGCAAGTCAAGTAGTCACATGTGCATTGACTACATATTTTTTTCTTGTTCAAAAAAAGAAGTAATGAACTTACAAATATTACTATGAATGTGCATATGCATAGAAGGACGAGTCGTTCTAGTTTATTAAATTGTTGGGTAATTGTGATTGAATTGCTAGGTCCAGGAAATTCTAAGATCACTGCATAAGATTGTGTACATATTGCAATTGAATTATGATGTACAAGAAATACTGACAATTGTTGGCAGTGTGCAAGATGAAGCCTTGCAGGAAAATGGTATGCAGTTTGGTGCTTGTGGAAAAACCACAAAAAAGGATACATTCATATATGGCAATAACCAAGAAGAATTATGAAATGGAATTTCATGTTTTGGGGAAAAAGTTGAATTCCCTTTTAAACTAATTGGAGTTCCTAAATGAATTCTTTTATGTTTTCTCATGATAACTGCATGTGGGTGATGTTGATGAGATGATGTTGATTAAAGTGGAATGTTGACTACAAAGAGTAGCTCGAGGAAGATGTTGATTGAAGACCTCTGAGGGTAGTTGGAAATCATCGAGCCACAATGCTCTAAGACTTTTGGTCCCACCTATTTTTGAAGCCCAAGGAAAGGGAGGTGTAGTAGCCAATGGACTGAGTGACAGTGAAAGTGCACACTCCTGGGGTGGTACAGGCATGTGGGGAAGAGAGATTGTTGGTTGGAGTGTTGCCGAGGTTTGGTACCTTGGCCTAGACCATGTGGATATGGATTGTGGACCATGGATATCTTGGGAAGCCATTGTCCCGATGGAGTCATAGCCCTGCTCAAGGGTGAAAGGTCTAAAAGGAACATATGAAAAATGGAGTGCATGCAGCTCTAGGAAGAAAGGTATTGACCTGGACACATGTTGTTAAAGCTGCAGAAGTCAGCCGTGTTGGGGGTTTGCTTGCCATTCTCAACCCACTATCTAACTTTGAACTGGGGGCATCCATCATGCATCTCTGGAACCAGTAACCCGGGAGTCAAATCGTGTTGGTATTTTGTTGGTCATTCGGCCATCCTCCGCATGAGTTAGTGCACCCATTATTCCATACTCCGCCTGAGTTCATTGGAATCCTTCCCAATAAACTGTTTTGTCTCTGTGTTGGACCTCTGCATAAGCCACACACCTCTAAAAATCAGACTCGTGAAGCCGACCCGTGCCTTCTGTGAAGCCTGAGCATCCTGTAAATGTCTATGTCGTGTGTGTTATAACTGCGGGTTGTTGTGGCCATGCAGTCCCTTGGCTGAGTGTGGATTTTCATCATCGTGTGTTCCTTGATGAGCCTTGTTGTTGTTCTCCTTGTGCTAGAACAGAGATGAAGAAGTAGGTGGTCAGGCCTATGTGAAAGACTCTCTCCAGGTGAGGGAGGTGGTTGTGGTTGAAGAAGCAAGTTGTCAGGCCTGTGTGAAACACTCTCTCCAGGTGAGAGGGGTGATTGTGGTTGAAGAGGCAAGTTATCAGGCCTGTGAGCAACTCTCTCCAAGTGAGAGAGTTTGTTGGTGGAAGTGAGTTATCCTATAAGGGGTCCCATAGCTGCTACAGAGCTCTGAGAATTCTGGTCTGGCCTGTTGTTGAATCCCAAGGAAAGGGATTTGAAGCAGTCGATGGACTGTGTGACAATGAAGGTGTATACTCATGGGGTGGGACGGGCATGTGGGGAATGAGAGACTGTGAGAAGTGGGCATAAGTGGCTCCTGGGAGAGAATCCTTCCTCATAAATTGTGTGTCTTCCTGTTGACCTTGCCTAGCCTAGGATTCCCTTGCCCGGTGGAGATTAGTCCTATCTCGGGGGTGACCTACTCCTGAGAGTGATGAGCAGTGTGGTCTAAGGTTGGGAGGTTCTTGGAAGGTCTGCACGTAGTTGGTGGTGTTATTCAAGTTGAAAGATAAGTATAATTTACGTGCTTAATTTTATGTTATGCATGCATGTGATGTTGCAATGTTATCATGTATTTCATGCGTATATGAATTATTGTCTATTACATTTGAATCGGTATGGTAGAATTAAATCATTGTTATGTGTTTTTTTTCAATTAAAAATGCATGTTATATATTTATATGTGAATGTTCTATAGTGGTAGCATTACCCGGTCTCTGTCGAGGGTCGAGGATGCTATAGTTTGGTATCGCAGCTAATTCAGAGCTGAGTAGTGGCATTGCCCAAGATGGTTGATGGATGGGGATGTTACAGTCTCTAGTCTTGATTCATGTTCCTTGTGTCCTCATCATGAATTTCATGGGATACATTTTCACTTTCAGGTGGCCTCTCTATTAGGAAATTTTTCAATCCTTCCATGATATTGTTGGATTACTGAGAGGGGGGGTGAATCAGTAATAACGTAATTATAATCCTTTTT
>ML793746.1:0-60585 GCA_009831015.1 Picea engelmannii
GCTCCGTTGGCCGCTCTAAGGTCTTCTAGGAAAACCTAAGAGAGAAATGATCTGAGCTAAGAAATCTTACTAAAATAAATAAAGCAAACTATACTATAATTGAACACAAGAAACTAAGTAAAATAGAGGAAACTAGAAACTAATAAAGCAAACTAAACTAACTACATTAATCTAACTATAAACTACTAACTATTATATATACAAGATACTAATTATGATTATAATAACTCAAATCAACTATCTAATTATCACCTATGATATTCCTTATTCACAAATGTACACTATGGACAACCTACAGATTTGATTAAAACCTGCAAAAATAATGTGTATTCTGCCCTAAGACAGCCATGGATCTCTTTTTTATCTTATATTATATGAAAAAGAAATACAAACTACTGAAATTAAACAATCTAATATATATTAACTGAAATTAAACAATGTAATATAAGTCAAACTAAACTATCATTTATATTAAACTACTTAATAAAAACAGTAAACATCTAACTATTTGACCTGGAAACGCTCCAAGTCTGCCCTGTGTAAGATGACTTCTTAAGCTGGTTGGAGGAAGAAATTCACACCATTTAGTCCTTAAGATTTTTGTAAATGATCAGCTATGCTGCTCCTTGAAGTGTTTTACAGGACAAACAAGACATAAAAAAAAATCATAACAATTTTCCGATGATAAATCTCTGCAATAAAGGAAACCTATTATGCAGAAAACTTATATAACAACTCAATCTATGAAGAAGACAAAGCTATCACTCATAAAATGAATCAACAACTGTTATGTCCTTTATCTCTTTGGAAGAAACAAGATATGTATAACAGTAAGAAATTATATCACTTGTATTTGATTTAGATAACAAAGTAATACTAAACCATAAACAAAATGATATACAAAACTTGAAACACAATGTTGATATATTGAAAAGCAAAAGCTATGACAAAACATCAATTCTGCTCCAGTTTGAATCAGAATTACATATCCTTGTTCTCCCACAACTGAGGATGATGATTATTACAAAAATCATAAGTTTATATAGGTTTCTCACAAGGTAAAACATCCTTGTGAATAATAGCAAATTGTTTTACATAATCTGGGGAAAAATCCCAAAATCTCCTAAACTAAGGAAATAAAATGCAAGAAAAATCTATAGATCATCCCCTAACTGCTCATGATATCTATTGCCAATTCGAATTTGCCTGCAATAGAACACACAGATCAAATTAGAAGGATGTTTTATTAAGAAAACAATAAAAAATTGACTTTACAGACTTAGCTACAGAATCATCTGATTCTATAGCTAGTCAAAAATAGCAARCAGGACTAGATATAATCAAAATAAAAATCAAATCCTAAACTAATTACTAATGATTCAATTATTCCTTAAATTAAACCAAATCAAAAGAATACAATCGGGACAGGGTAAGAATGCTCTGTTTTTCCAATTGACATAAAATCGAATCAAATTCTAACAAGACTGTTTCATAAATGCAATCAATGGTAAACCAAATCGTATGAGATACAACACAATCATTATTGATTTTCATAAGATTCATATCATTTAATCCATCGCCAATATAGAAAGCCGTCACGATTTCATGCATAACTGTATCCATAAAATCTAGCCACAGTCTTCGTTCGCTGAGTTTCAAACAATTCACAGGTATGGTCGTAACTATCATTGACTAATTATAGTCATAACAACAGATTGATATCATTTGGTTAAAAAGACGATATATAAATTGCTTCCATTGCAATCAGATGAAATCATACTCCATGAATATCGACTCAAAAATCTTCATGTTTGATCACCACACAATCAACAGACAGAGGCGTGAAAAAATCGACAGAATTCATGAACTGGGCAATAATCAACACAAATCTTTTCTGAGTTAATTATAGAAACAATATCGAAACCTTGAACAGAATCCAATTCAAACAATCATGAGAATCGAATCAGTTGCAATTGGTTACGTATCAACAGAAAAGTATCAGATTTGGTTGAAAGACATTGAAAATAGTTATCCCATTTATCAATCATATTCATATAGAACATAACCATTTCAAATCGTAGCATTGACTGTATCCGAAAATAGAAATACCAACAACAGTCTATTTTTAACACTTCACTTATCAATAGAGCATCCAATTGAAGTTAAATTTGAACAATCATATCTATTTGACGATCCATCGAATCAAAACCAAATCCAATTGAATCTTAAACTATACGAAAATTGATTCATCAAAACAAAAATTATATACAGCAAAGCATGTTTATGTAACAGAGCATGTGAAATATGTACACAAAGTTTATGAAAATGTAATATAAATGAGTGAAATTTATACCAGCACAGTTGCTGAGACTATGTCAATTTCGAATTGACAATTGCTGTAGCAGACTCGACATTTTTGAACAGGATTGAACCAGTAGTTCGTTGCTTTTTGTCGCTGGGTTGTACCTTTGCATTCTGACCAGTGAGCTTTGCCACTTGGTTTTCCAAATCGTGGATTTTGGATTGCAACCTAGGGACATCCAAGTAGTATCTCTCCAACCACAACCCACACTGATCACATGGTGGAGCAACAGGTTGAGTAGTCAAGGGTTTTGACGATTCACCGAGGGTTCCATGGGGTGGTTCAATACCAGGGAAGTCAGGGTTATCCCGTAGACAAGGAGGTAAATTCTTGACAAAATCATAAGGAGGATTGCTACACAAGCCCTCTGAGTAAGGATACTCTTTGGCGAGAAAACGTTCAATCTCTGAATCAGAGTCCGCGCTGACCACGATAGGCTCTGTTTTGGCAGGGGGTTTAGGCTTATTTCTCACCATGCGAGATATTAACCTAGCATTAGCATCGGTTTTAGCTTTAGGCTATTTGGTAACGGGTTTATCAATTTCAACCTGTTTAGTCACAGCCATAGGCAAATTTGTAGGTGAATCGGATTTAGGTTTGGGTAGCAAAACGTTATAAGGCACAGGGGGAATAGGCTGGGTTTCGGTCACCATGGGCTTATCGACCTGTGGAGGGTTTGATTCTTCGAATCCATTACGGCTGAAAAAATCATGCCAAGAATCACGACATAACCCTAACTCGTAAACCAAAATCATTTTAATCAACCCCAAATGGAAGAGGCTGGTGTCAGCCTGGCTACGCTTGTACCTTTTAGCCATCTTGAACAAATTTCTATGCAGATAGTGCGGCATACTAAGTTCGAAACCCATAAAAACCATCAATAAACGCAGGTGAAACAAGAAAATGAACCTGTACCTGCCCTCACAAGTAACGAATTGCTTGATTATCATCAAGAGATCATACCAGCGTGGTTTCAACATTTTTACAGGCCAGCCTTTGTCGCAGGAGTTCATTGTTCGAGACTGAAATAACAATGTCCACGGGACATCATCTACCTTGCAACTTTTGGACCACTTCTGTCCCATAACAGGCAGGTCGTTTGCCGAGCTGAGAAACTGTTCAGTGATTTCAAGCTGGACATCTCCAACTTTGGCTCGGCAGCCATCAAATGATAACGCAAATTGCYGAGCCACAGTGTGGTTATAACCATCAAATTTCCTTATGAAAGCGAGCCACCCGAGATTTTCCAGGTCGTTATACGCACCATCAAACATCAACAGTGCTTGGCACCCGTTGGGCTCGGCCCTTACAATAGGAGCCATGGCTTCTATGCATGGTGGGGTTTGGTTTGAGCAATACAAAACACAGTGTTGAAAAGAGATAGGGATTAACAGCTTCAGCGCTCAAAGAGGCAAGGATTAACTGCATGCGTGCGAAGGTGGTTGGATTACCACCGCCATGCAGTGTATTAATGACTGAGTACAGTGTTGTTCCATCCATAATCATAATCGTTTAAACCATATGTATCGGCCAACCAAATAGGTGTACAACCATATCGACATGCCATCCATCCGAAATAGAACCAACACCATATGTTATAACCATGTGCCAAGTGTTCAGTTCAATCCAACATGACATCCAACATTAACCAATGATCCATCATATCAATCAAACGTTTTAAACCAATGTTAATTCAATCGTGCCAATGTATAGTTTGAAGCTATGATCGTTCCATGTAATATCAAACTCACAAAACAATGCACCAAACGTCGATTATAAAATCGAAATCAAAAAGATTAATCAATGCGCCTTTGTGAAACTCAAACCAATGTCATTTCTCAAATCACCCTTATAATATTACCAATGCATTTGTTGCATATCCAAATGTTTATATTTCAGAGTTGTTAGAACATTGCAACCAAAAATCTCATATAATCAATGAGTCAAGAGCTCATAGCAATAAGAATCAATCATGACATTTATAAAAACAAATGTAACCTAGTAAATCTTCATGCTCAATGGCTTAGTAATCAAACAGATCCAAATGTGAAATCGAGGTAAGAGTAGGCCAAAGGACATAAGTTTGAAAAAAATCTTTTGCAGTCATGTGATAAACCAATGGTCAAGTGTCTTTCGGAAAAATCAATAAAAGACGACGACAGTCCAAACAATGAAATAGGTGTTTTCACACTTTCAGTTGTGAAAACTGAATCGAAACCAAACTACAATTGTCGCAAAAATGAAACAAATGTCTATTTGCACAATGCGACGATGATTTGTCGTTTAGAAGACAATAGGTGTAGGCAGCTTTTTAGGGTAATTAGAAAAAAATTGAATTGGCTGCCAACACCTATACAAACACCTATCCAACATGGTGTGTAGTGATAACCAAAATCCAAAAGGAATCCCCAAATATTGTGAAATAACCCAAGGCTAAATAAAATACCAAGCAGTACAGATCCAATATAGGGGGTATCCATACCTACTAACCAGAAGTTTATTTTATGAGAATTGACTATGGAACTTGAGGTAGAGAAAAATATGTTTAGAAAATCAAGGGCCCTATCAAAAAACATATTTTCCACTTTCAATAAGAGAAGAAATTCATATATAAAGTGTATGTCACCCATCGCAGAACCATTTGGTAGAAGAATACCAAAAATATAACCAAAAATAGACGTGGCCTACAACAAATAACCTAGAGCATATACAACCAAGACATATAAATAAGGGGACAAAGGACTTCCCTAAATAATATAATGATGCAAATATATTAGAGGATACAAGGCCTTGCTGAAAAAAACAAAATTTAAAGCATTCTTGAATAGACTGTTCACCATGGAAAAACACCAAGGGACAAACCCCAAACAAATTAACATCTCATAAATAATAGACAAATCAACCTAATCATATTCTTTGTCAAAATCGATTTTCAATATCATAGTTTGGTGCCTAGTGTCCCTTTTCCACTCCATAGTCTTCCATGAAGAAATCACAATTTCAAGAATGAATCTCCCTTGAATAAACCCTATAATATCATGATGACCACATACTTTTTCACAGTGTATATTTTCAATGCCAAATCCTTGGCCATAATTTTAGAAGAAAACATGAGAAAAGTTGATACAGGAGCATCGCTCCAGCTCAACAATGCGCCAGCTAGACAACACATTTAGCGTGCATTCAAGGAAGGGAGAGGCGCCAACCCTCTCATTTTCAAATTTCAATTTGTGATTAAATGCAATTGACTATTGTAAGACTTGGTAGAGTCGAGTCATGCCTCTTAGAAGATAAGAGATAAGGTCTCCTTTAATGGTTGATAGGGTGAAGATCTAGATCCAATCCGGAATAGACAACCATTGAATGTAATTGAATGTAATTAATGAGAGTAGGTAGCTTGGAGGGAGAGATCGTGAAGCCCCTCTTTTGTAAAAGCTCTTTGTATCTAGATTCATTAGACTAGATGAGATAGGAAGAGAGGAGAGAGGAGAGACTCTATTGTAGTCCGAACTCATACCCATTGTAAACATATATTCTGAGATAATACAAAGCATTTTTTCCTTCATATGTGTTTCTATGTGTTTATGGGTTTTATGAATGTCATTTGTGTGTTTACGATATGTTGTAGGTGTATGAGTAGTTTCCATCTATAGGGATAGATAGAATTCTCTATTTGTCGGTTTGTTGATTTCAGTCTGGGTTCTTTGTGGCTAAATGCAAGGAGTGCATGACAGAGTGTTGAGGACTCTATGAGCCACTGCAAAGAGTGCACATTTGAATTATGTGTTGAATTCAAAAAAGGACGTTCCAGGAGGGCACACTAAAGAAATCATAAAATCAAGGGAGAAGCCTCAAGGTTGTTAAACACCTTGGAGGTGAGACTATGAAGAGGAGGGCGCAGAGAGAAGACAAAATTACTGAGGGTTTTGTAGATCACTACCAGGTGGGAATCGAGCAAGTGCAAGGAGTGCATGAGAATAACTCTATTTAGAGTTCAGAAAGGAGAGAAGTGTCTAGGAGAAGACACTCACATAGTTTTTGAATACTCTATTGGCTCAACAAGGAGTTCTTGAGCATAAGTTTCCAAGAGGGAACCTATATCCCTTTGAGGTGCGAAAGGGACAGGGACCTCTAAGGTTTGAATAGTTGAAGCTCAAGGATTAACACAAAGTTGTTGAACACTCTAGAAGAAGACCTGTGCAAGGAGTGCACCAGGCCAACACTCAGACGAAGTGTTGAGAGAGAGTCGTCTGAAGGCCATTTGAAGCTCAAGGAGAACGTGCAGAGTGAACTTGTTTCAAGTTCCAAAGCTTTGGAGGCCGAGCACAAAGTATGCCAAGAAGAGCACCAGAAGTCTTCTATGGAAGTAAAGGGTTGAGTCCCTTAGAAATGAGTAAGTCTTAGAAGCTTAGGAGAGATAACACAAGGAGTGTACAAGAGTGGACTTATTCCAAGTCCCAAGGCTCAAGACGGGTAGCGTTTTTAGAACGTAGAAAAGACCCGAGGTCATAGGCCTCCTAGAGGAATCAAAGGTTGAGGACTTTGAACATTGGAAATATTCCAAGTCAGGAATAAATTGAAATCTCAGGAGGAGGAGTGTCGACAACCATTAGATCAGCTGTAGAGGAGGAAATCTGGACCTTTGAATCTCGTGTCCAGACACCCAGGAAGAGTGTGCAGGAGAAAACAAATCTCAGCCGTCAAACCTGGAATCATGTAGACAAAAAACCATTGGATCCAGAGGAAGTGCATGATGTTTATCCCTTTTAGAGTGCATAGGAGGAGAGCTGACTTACGAATTCGTGAAGTCCTGAAATCATTGGGACCGTCCATAGTCAAAGGATAGTTGGCAGCAGATTAACATTTCGCTGACTCGTGACTAGAAGGAGTCAAAGGTTGAGTCGTGATAACTAAAGAAATGTGAAATCATGATTTGACCTGAGTCATTAGATCCAGAGGAATGTGAACCATCTGATTTGGGGTATTTAGAAATATCATAATTTTGGGAGTCGAGAGAATGGAGGTGAATCGCATCGGGAATTTTTGATACGCAAAATCCCAACGCGCTTGAGAGTTGGGCTCCGAGTCATGGTAAATGGTGACATGGATGGAGGATAAGGGAAGAGCTAAGGAATGTTAATCTCTTTTCAAAGTTCAGGAGTCGGGGAGTTAGGGTTGGCTCACTCGCAAAGTCCTGACACGCGAAATCGTTACACTCCTTTTATGCAAGCAAGCGGTCACAGCCTATGGTCGTGTGGAAGTGAGTCTCGTGCTTGGTTCTTGTTCATGCAGGCGGATTTTCATAAAAGACCTGTGGATTTGTTCATAATGTTCCAGCAGGGAATTGAAGAGTTGCTTCAGCTTGATAGATTCAAAAATGATCCTTGACCGGGAGGTCAACGGACCCTGTCGAGCCAAAAGTAGGGGGTCTGTGTCAAGTGGTAGCTGAGCATAGTTTTTTTTTGCAGACCGCGGATAGAAAGAAGACGATAAAAGGATATAGTATGATACCATCAAGTGGCATCAGAGCCCATAATTTTTTTTTGTAGGCAATGGAGGTAATCAGAAGACCGAGCCTTGCTTGCAGACAACAAATAAGGAAGAGGTGAAAAGAAGGAAGAGTCTTGGCACTCTGTGAGAAGGTTGTTGCATATGTGCAACATCAAAAATTTAAATAGCCAGGTGATATGTGAGAGAATATGGAGGTTCTCGGGGATGAAGAGTGAACCATAGAGTTTCCAAGAAGGAAGGTAGAAGGAAGATGATGATGGCTACCGAAGGCCATGAACGTGGTCCAAGAGAAGACCACCAGCAGAAAAGTAAGGCTGATATAGGCAAGGCACCTAGTGAGGTAAGAGAAAAAATGGAGACACTTGCATTTAAAATGCAACAGGATGCAAAGGTGCATTGGGTGTATGAGTGGCCCATGAAGAAGAAGGTGAAATGGCCCATTCAAAAATTGTTGGCTAGAGGACAATGAAAACTGTTAAATAGGTGGCTAAGGTATGTTGAAAACCTCAGTGGCATGGAGGATGAAATGATTCACATTTGTGAATCGAAGATTGGGAGACACCTTAGTGATGAGGAGGAGCTGAGATCATATAAAGATATCATAAACTTCCAGGTGGGAAGAAATAGACTTTCAAATTGCTAGGTGGACAGAGGGAAATAAATGAGACTATCTAAAAGTCTCAGGAGCTCATGAGTGAGTTCAAGTCAACAAGGAGTGTTGATAGATTCATGTGGATTTGCATACCATGTGAATGAAGATGATGAGAAGTTGAATACTTCCATCATGAAGGAGGAGAATCAGAGGAGCATCCTGATCATAGGAGGAATTTAGATATTCCTACCAAATAGCCTAGTTGAGGCCAGAGCATGTGTTGTAGATACAACAACAGAAGAAAGACAACCAACAATGATTTCCATAGAGGAGGAAATGGAGCAAACATTGATGTCTACCCCAGCAGAAGGAGAAGATAATTCAACAGAATTGCTCGAAATTTTCAGTCAGGAAGCTGAACAAGGGATAACTGCAGTATTGGAGGCTGCATAAGAAGAAGCAGAAGAGGAAGAATAAGACAACATATATTTTGCAGATATGTGTGAAGAATTGGAAGCCCTAGAGAGAAGGTTCATGGTGCAATGTGAGCACATACAACAGATTAGGTTGGAGACAGATGGAGCATACCAGCCTAAGGAGTAGCTAGAGGAAGCTGGAGATTTTCCAATAGGGGAACTGGCATAAGATAATCTATCAAAAGGAGAGGCTGAGCAACAAATCAATGATAAGACTACATGACTGAAGCTTTCATCGGGGGTGGAAAGATAAGGCCACAATACATGAAGAAAATAGCAAGGGGGGTCGAGTTGATCTACCCATCGACAAGGAGGAAGCACAGCTGAGAATACTGCATAAGGAGGACCAGCCACTGGAGCAGCTGGAAGAGGTGATTGAGGAGATAAGGAGGATGATGTTGAGGTTAGAAGAAACCTCCAATGAGGAGAATTTGAGAAGAAGGAAACCTACCATAGCAGCAGGGAAGAAGCAGCAGCATCAGCAACAACAGAGCGGTGGAGCAGATGGATAGCTCCAAAGAACAGTTTGGGATCCGTGTGGATTTCAATAGAGCTGGGAAGCTCATGAGCAGGAGCTCATGAATTTTTTGTAGAAATGGAGTATGATGCAGGAACATCGCTCCACCTCAGCAACGCGCTAGCTAAACAACACATTCAACGTGCATTCAAGGAAGGGAGAGGCGCCAACCCTCTCATTTTCAAATTTCAATTTGTAATTAAATGTAATTGAATGTTGTAAGAATTGGTAGAGCCAAGTCATGCCTTTGATAAGACAAGAGATAAGGTCACCTTTAATGGTTGACAGGATGAAGATCTAGATCCGATCCAGACTGGAAAACCATTGAATGTAATTAATGAGAGTAAGTATCTTAGAGGGAGAGATCGTGAAGCCCCTGTTTTGTAAAATATCTTTGTATCTAGATTCATTAGACTAGATGAGATAGGAAGAGAGGGGAGATCCAAGACTCTGTTGTAGTCGAAGATCATATCCATTGTAAACATATATTCTGAGATAATACAAAGTAGTTTTTCCTGCATATGTGTTTCTATGTGTTTATGGGTTTTATGAATTTCATCTGTGTGTTTACGATATGTTGTAGATGTATGAGTAGTTTCCATCTGCAGGGATATATAGAATTCTCTATTTGTGGGTTTGTTTATTTTAGTCTGGGTTCTTTGGGGCTAAAATCAAGGAGTACATGACAGAGTGTTGAGGACTCTGTGAGCCAGTGCAAAGAGTGCACATCTGAGTTCTGTGTTGAATTCAAAAAAGAACATGCCAGGAGGGCACACTAGAGAATTCATAAACTCAAGGGAGAAGCCTCAAGCTTGTTGAACACCTTGGAGGTGAGACTGTGCAGAGGATGACATAGAGATAAGATAGACTTAATGAGGGTTTTGTAGAGATATACCAGGTGGGCATCGAGCAAGTGTAAGGAGTGCACGAGAAGAAATCTATTTCGAGTTCAGAAAGGAGAGAAGTGTCCAGGAGAAGACACTCACATATTTGTTGAATACTCTGTAAGCTCAACAAAGAGTGTTTGAGCGTAAGTTTCAAAGAGGGAACCTATATCCCTTCAAGGAGCGAAAGGGACAGGGACGTTTGAGGTTCGAGGAGTTGAATCTCAAGGAGGAACACAGAGTTGCTAAACACTCTGGAGGAATACCTATGCAAGGAGTGCACCAGGCCAACACTCAGACGAAATGTTGAGAGACAACCATCTTAAGGACAATCGAAGCACAAGGAGAACATGTAGAGTGAGCTTGTTTCAAGCTCCAAATCTTAGGAGGTCGAACGCAAAGTATGCCAAGAAGAGCACTAGAAGTATTCTAAGGAAGTAGAGGGATGAGTCCCTTAGAATATAGTACGTTTCAGAAGCTCAGGAGATATTAAAAAAGGAGTGTGAAGGAGTGTACTTATTCCAAGTCCCAAATATCAAGAGGGGGTAGCATTTTCAGAATGTAGATGAGACCCAAGGTCACAGGTCTCGCAGAGGAATCAAAGGTCAAGGCCATTGAACATTGGAAATCTTCCAAGTCAGGAAGAAATTGAAATCTCAGGAGGAGGAGTGTTGGCAACCATTAGATCAACGGTAGAGGAGGAAATATGGACCATTGAATCTCACATCCATACACCCAGGAAGAGTGCGCAAGAGGAAACAGATCTCAACTGTCGGAACTGAAAGCATGTGGACCAACAACCGTTGGATCTAGAGGAAGTGAACAAGGTTTAGTCCTTTTAGATTTCATAAGAGGAGAGCCGACTTGCGAAGTTGTGAAGTCCTGAAATCACCAGGACCGTCCATCATCAGAGGACAAGTGGCAACATATCAACATTTCGCTGACTCATGACTGGAAGGAGTCAAAGATCGATTCGTGAGAACTCGCGAAATGTGAAATTATGATTTGATATGAGTCGTTAGATCCAGAGGAACGTGAACCGTCAGATTTGGGGTGTTCCAAAATCTTGGCATTTCGAGAGTCGAGAGAATGGAGGTGAATCGCATCGGGAATTCCCGATACGCGAAATCCCAATGCGCTTGAGAGTTGGGCCCTGGTTCATCGTGAATGGTCACATGGATGGAGGTCAAGGGAAGAGCTAAGGAATGTTAAGCTATTTTTGGAGTTCAGGAGTCATGAGTCAGGGTTGGCTCACTCGCAAAGTCCTGACATGCGAAATCGCAATGTGCCTTTTATGTAGGCAAGCAGTCACAACCCATGGTTATGTGGAAGTGAGGCTTGTTCTTGATGCTCACTCACGCAAGAAGAGTTTCATAAAGGGCCTATAGATTTGTTAGTAAGATTCCAGTAGGGAATCAAATAACTGCTTCAGCTTGATAGATTGAAGAACGATCCTTGACCAAGAGGTCAGCGGACCATGCCGAGGCAAAAGTAGGGGGTCTACATCAAAAGTGATATGCCTCCAACCACTAATTGAATCCCTAGCTGTATTTTTTTCAATAAGCATGATCAACGCCTATTTGAGAAATTTAGATACCAAACTAGTGGCAAAAACTTTAGAGGCCAAAGAAAAAATTCCATCGCCAATAGTCCCACATGACCTTGTAGAATCACAAGGTAAACCATCCATACTTGGAGATTTAACATTATTCATAGAAGACAATGGAACATAAAATATTCCTCAGAAAAATATCTATATAACGTATCCTTGCACCATAATAAACATTAAAGGGGACCACACAACAACAAGCATTTGTAGCAACCACCACCCAATCTGTCAAAGGATATTTTGAAAATGGTTGCTAAACATACCTATGAATTCAACGAGATCCTTGATAGGAGAACCATTAGTGTAGTGAAACCCCAACACCCATGTTGACATAACATCTTTCTTACAAAATTCAAAAGAAAACTTATAACCCTTGTGCCCTTCCTAAATCCATTGAAGATGGGAGAATACCAAAGCACACCTAGCTAAATAGTCCTTAGCCCACCAAAATACCATTTCCAATTTATTACCCTCCTCCTAACGAGTCACATTATGGAGATCCTCTTCAAGAAATGTGTGAACCTCCTCAATACATTGATGAGCCAATCACAAATCCTTGTTCCACTTCCTAATTAGCATCCTACCCCACCCTCTAATGAGAATAAAAATATGTCACATTATAGTATCCCATGAAATAATCCACCCCTAATGCTCAACCAACTAGGGGGAAATTCTCCACACTCTTGGAATAAGGGACATAAATTCCTCTAACTTTAAATGAGATACATTCATCTTGAATAGTGAAGAAGGGGGGGAAACAATAGATTGTCCCAAGGAAATTATAGCCTTAATTGGAAAATGGTGTAAATCGATCACATTTAAAATCATATCAACAGGATGAAGTTATCCAGATAAATTCAAATCCTCTCATGGGACATGGAATCAATATGGTTTATCCTATGCCCTATCTTGTCCTTGCTGATAGTTAGACCAAATATATCAACCACCATAATCCAACCCCCTTTTCTTCCAATTGGGGTAAAAATATGAAGAGTATACTTTCAATAGTAGGAATAATGCTTCTCTAAACCACTAACCACCAAAATTTCACACCTACATCTATCCCCCTCTCACTCTACCATGTTTAAATCCCTTCAAAAAATCCACTTTGAAACAATAAGGGATGAATCCATCTAGTTCCAAAGCCTACATCTCTTTGAGCTAATATTAGGAGAACAAAGTACATAGAAAAAATCCACCCAATCCTGAATCAAAATGGTGATCCATACATGTCGATTATCTGGGATTGAACGAGGTGCAATAATAAAACTATTGGAATATGAAGAAAGAGTAATCACCACACCTCTATTCCCTTGATAATTATCTAAAGTCCAAAAAGGGCCATTCCAACAATAGTTCGTTATGTTACAAATCTCAAAACTAATGGAATTATCTTCTTAAGGGAATACCACATCTAGTTGGACATACTACAACACGTAATAAAAAATAATCTTACAACTGGGAGGCATCATCCCATGAACACTCCAAGATAGTAAGGAGAGATTCATTCTAATGGGGCATGAAAGACTAAAATATTGAACTAATGTTTTGTCTCAAATGCATCCAGAGTAAACGAATGAACCATTACATCATTGCAAGAATTTGTCCATGGTTTGGGGATAAAATCGCTAGTAAATTGATCCACCTGGATAGGAGAGGAGACCACCTCCCACTTGTTTGTTTTGAATTATCAAGTAGACTCAATATCCATACCAAATGACTTAAAATAAGTGGATCCATTTGTGATCATCGACTTAGGGTTTTGAGGTACCCCAAGAAACCCCACTACCAAGGAATATGTATTGACCTAAAGCTTTTATGTAAGTCCTCTTAGGACCTGACCAATTCCACTACAACTGAAAATTCCTGAAAAATAACCACCACAACCAAACCTTTTAGATCCAAAAACATATAAAACTGAACCAATATATCATAGGCCCCTTGAACATGTACCAACAAATCCTAAACCATTCCTTTCACCATCACTAGCCAACACTATATAGATCCACCAACATTGACACCTAGAATGGAAGACATATCTATCTCAAAACACCACCACCGCCATGAAATGAAACAAAATATGCAAGAAATATTAAATATAACCAACATAGAAACAAAAATATTTTATCTTGGAAAACCCAAATTGGGAAAAACCAACCAACAATAGATATGTTATTTCCCTTGACCAAATTTTTCCAACATGACCAACCTCTTGGCCCTAACCATGTGAAACTTCACCTCTCACCTCTTGGCACACTACAATGGAGTATCAATAGGATTTTAAGATTTCATTACATGTAATCCATGATCTCTAAAACCACAGGATACAAAAACCATGTGCCCAAAACCACCATTCTTAACCTAACAACTCTAACTTTTTGACCGAATTAATTTTAACCTAAAATTCCCCCCTTTAATATTGACTTCGGGTTTCCCATGACCAAATCCAACCAAACTAGCCAAGTGAATCTCATCACTCACCTCCAGGTCCTACCCCCTCAAACTTTATAACCAGGGTATCTAGGAATCATGCATGCTCCCCCTATCACCTAGGTATATGTATAGACTTTACGAATAAGTTACCAGGGGTATGCATGCCTAACCATGTCTTACATTTGTATGCACACTTACATGCAATAAATATTTTCAAATCCATTATAATAATATTTTTTTCATTATTGATATCCTAACACTTATGTCACCATCTTCTCGCCTTGACATCTCTTTCACCTCTATCTCTTGATGCTCTCTTCTTGGTAGATATGTAAATTGTTACAGTAGTCAATTCTAACAAACATTGTGATCACATATTGAGTTGACTAAGATCAATACGCATCTTTTACAAACCCCAATAATTGATTCCCTTGTCCTCCACAACTGCCATAGCTACCATTTACTCAAGGGTTTTCTTCGAATATGTGAAATGGATCCTTCCAAATGTTATTCCAAGGACTCCAACTGCACCCTAAAATGATCAACGCAAATCCTTAACAAAACAATTATGTTAAGAGTAGTGGTTAGGTTAAACTTGACTTGGTGAAAGAGAGAATTTTTTTAGGTCAAAAGTGGTCGTTTCAGGGACATTGTTTTGGTAGTGCTTGGTTTTAGAGCTTGTCGATTACATGTAATGAAATCCTTTAAAAGGTTGGTGATACTCCATTGTAATGTGTCAAGATTTGAAAAATGAAGGGTCACTTGACCTGGGCCAAGAGGTTGTTCAAGTTTGGCCAAGTGTTACGACCTAAAAATCACTCAACAAGTTCCAAATAGCATACTCTCAGCATTAGCAGGTTCCATTCACCAAAGTAAAAAAACTATGAAAAGTGGGTTCTTGAATTTCAGCACGAGGAATCAAAGATCTTTTTGTGTTATTATCACATGGTAGTGCGGGTTAACAAAGAAAAATATACACCATTAGCATTGTCAACACAATTTTCATCAAAAAGACCCTTGCTGATCTTGAAAATGACACATTAATTAGTACGCTCGAATCTCACACACCCTCTAATTAGGTGTACTTTAGGAGTCCGTCTGTTGGCCCTTGGTTAGGTAAGGAAGTGAAGATTAAGGAAAAAAAGGTGAAGTACGAACTACGCAGAAGGCACATAAACTGAGAATGGGTCGAAGTGGTCAAAGAAGAAGAAAAGAAGGAGAAAAGTAAGGGAAAGTGAGTCATTGAAAGAGAAGATCAAGGAAGATAGATCAACAAAGATGATGGATCGTGGACAACTCAACAAGTGGAAAAATACATCAATGAATGCTTTGGAGCACCTCGTAGAAAATACAGAAAGATAGGCTGGAAAAGCCCTAAAAATATGAGTCAAGTGGACCTAGGGTTTTAGACACCTAGGGTTTTGGGATCTAGTGTTTTGACACTTAGAATTCAATCTAAGGTTTTTTTAGAGTCATTTTAATGTATAAAAGAAATTCCAAAAAGAGCTAGGAGGGTTCATCAAGGATTTTTTGTTAGAGTTGGATGTGAGAGAACTATTGTGCGTAAGAGCATTCTTGTATTCTAGATCTTCAACTGGGTGTGAAGATCAGCCCTGTAGCTGGGTGCACAGGGGGGGGAGAGAAAGAGAGAGAAAGAGAGAGAGATATGAAAGCTAAGTGCACAGATAGAACTGTATGTTTTCATCTAATATATCAAGAAATGTAGTTTTGTGGACGTAGCCCTAGGGAGAGGGTGAACTAGGTATATCGTGTTGTTATGTGTGATTGATGTTGTGTTATTTTTTATCTTCCATATTGTTATTGCATTGTTGTGTTATATCAGAGATATAAATTGTGAGGTAATCTTAAGAGTGATAAAAAATAACTATATTGATGTGTGTTGTTGTCTTGGAACCACTTTGCACTTCTTTTAGTTGTAGACACCTATGTCTTGCAACACCCTATTGCTGCTTTGGGTGAGACTGCATCTGCTCTGCAGGTGTTTCCAAAAGGGCCAGTAGTTAGGGTTTGTTGGTGCGTTGTTAGAGTTGAACCCTAGGTCTGCCCCTGTGTCGACAAATGGTTTTGTTTTCAGGACTGAGATCTTCTTGAGGGAATGTCAAGGTGGTTTCCATCAAAGACATAGATTCAAAAGTGGATAGAATAACAAGAGAGGGATTTCGACAAATATTAGAACAATAACTCTAGCATTAGTATAGAGGATTGGTTAGGAAGGTATATATTTACTGATATACATGATATTTTCTTTGGAGGAGTTCATACAGAGCTATACGAGTGGTTAGCCAGATTAGGAGATACCCAATTTGAAATCATATCTAGACCACTTGTGGTTTGGACATCGGCATTGATCAAGAAGGTCAAGGGAGTTGATAATGCTATGTCAAGAGTAGTAAATCACTGGTTTGGTAACACTATTGGAGGGTACATTACTGAGTTTTCTATTGACAGATTAGATTCATATAGCCAAGAAGAGAGACATTTCTTTAACTGACCTAGAGGAAAATGTTTACACTTTTTGAAGTTCAAGATCAAGATGATATTGCATGAGAAGAAAAACTTGAATATACAGTAATCGATCGGATTTAAAAGATAATGTTCAAGAACTCAGATAGTGACAACAACACGAAGGTTGGACATACGCGTAGTGAGAGAACCTTCAGAGAGGTTCCTCTAGTAAACTTGTTTGAGTAGAGTCAAGAGCCACTGCCACAAGACGAAGGGTTCTACAGTGGAGAAGAAGAAGAGTTATTGAACGAGGAATATTCAGAGTCTGTTAGACCAGAGGAGAGAAATACTGAAGAACCTCATCAATAAGAATCAATAACTTCAGGGACCATGCCTACCGTCAAAGTAAATACTACTACTCCTCCTGTTGTTTTAGTAGCATTAAGTAACCAAAGTAGTTAGAGTTATCAGAGCACTCAAAGAACTGTTACCAATAGTTCAGTACATAAGTAGTCAAGAAACCTAGGAAGATCTATGGAAGATGAAATGAGGTTACCTATCTTTAGAGGAGATGGATATGAAGATCTTGATTGGCACTGGCTCTTATGCAAATTTGTATGGAGTATTAAGCAAGTCAATGACGAAGTTCTTAAGAGAGATTGGTTTAGTACCACCTTGAGGGACAACGCACTAAGCTGGTACATGAAGTTTGTTAAAGGAGTTGCACAACCTAAATTGTTGAATGGTATTAAGACTACGTTGAGTGTAGAATTCAAGAAACCCAACTGAGAATCACAGTGCATTACAGAACTGAAAAAAATAAAGTAGAGAGTAGATGAACCTATTTGGGAGTTTGATCAAAGGTTTAAGACCTTGACAGGTCGTTTGAGTTTTCAGATTATAGATGAACAAAATAAGGAATGCTTCATTGCTACCCTCTTACTACACATCAAAGTTCCTATGATGGAACAAAAAGTCGATTCGCAGGCTGAGGCACTAGAGATCGCCATGAAACTAGAATCATCCCATATGGGAGAATCCAACTCAAGTATGATTCAAATTGTGAGTCATCTAACTAGCTTATCTCTGCAGGTCGAAGATATGAAAAAAGAAAATGGAAAAGATAAAAGAGAAGACATTCGGTGTATTAGACGCAAATCAGAGGGCCATGACAAGGAGCATTGTCCCCTATTTAATGATTAATTGGCCTCTAGAGATCTGATCCATTTGAAGCGGGTTACTCTACCTTGGTGTGAGGTATGTAGAAATAGGCATCGCCCTAGCGAATGTTATTACATGCAAAAATATGTCCAGACACCTACCAATCTTTACTGCACATTTTGTAAATATGTGGGGCATGATGAGAAGGATTGTAGGGCTTATGATCTCTTGCATGAAAGGTCAAGAGATACATATAGGATTCAATGAGAGATGCAGTAGGAGGGAAATGCTATGCATTTTAATTCCCCAGGAAGAGGAAAATCCAACCCTTGTGGTTGATTTAGAAGAAGAGGATGAGAAGGAGGCATGGGTCGAGGTTGAGGTCAAATCATTTGTTATAAATGTGCCCATCTAGGTCTCTTGGAAAGGGGTTGTCAGAACTCATGTACCACTTGCATCTATTGCTACTCATTTGAACATGTTATTGAAGATTGTTCAGTATTGCTGGAAAAACTTTAGGAAAGATGAGGAGGAAACCAACATGTAGAATTAATATCAGCATAACCTCACGGAGAGGATCCTAGAGTCGTTGTTATCAATAAAGGAGGAATTATTACAGGAGAATATAGGGTGACTCCAGGAAAGACTACAAAAGAATCAAGGATCAGAAGAGCTATAGAGATGACACCGTTGTTTGATCCCAGGAAGGAGAAGCAGACGTTTGAAGAGGCAAGAAGCGAATTTGGAAGAGAACATGTTTATTCATCTAAGGCACAACTAGAAGTGAAAGAATGTGGAATGCCTATGGCATTCGATCAGTCTGCCTCGTCCGAAGAAGGAAAATAGGTAAGAAATCTTATTGATTTCTTATATATGTGCATTAATTTGATTAAGGATGAAAGAGATGTGAAAGAACTACAACACTTGATCAGACAATATGAGATAGGAAGGGTAGAACCTCTGTTAAATAAAGCAGTACACCAAGTATCTATAAAGAGAAGAAAACATAAGGAACTACACCTTAATTCTCATATTGGAGACTATGACATAGATTATGTGGTCCTTGACTTGGGATTAGAATTCAATGTTATGACGAAGAAGACCTGGGCACTGATGGGAAAAACTAAGTTGATTTACTCTCCTATCAGGCTCATGATGGATAATCAATAGGTAGTAGGCCCCTTTGGGACACTGGAGCATGTCCTTGTGGACATCAATAGGGTAAAGACGTTTAAAGACTTCAAAGTGATTGATATAGTTGATGAGAGTTGTCCTTATCCTGCACTGTTGGGCATTGATTGGGCTTTCAACAATTCGACTGTTTTTTACCTAAAGAAAAGAAGAATGACATTTGAAGGTGATGGCCTTAGGGTAATTGCACCTATTGATGTTGATGAAGGTCACAGATACACAGAAACCATCAGAGAAGAAGACCGTTCTTATGAACTAGGGTATATATATAAATCGACAGCAAGATAGAAAGATTACATTAATCCTACGATAGATGGAAATTTCAGCTGGAGAAGTGAAAGTGCATGCTCATCAGATTCAGAAGAAGCACTAGAGAACTGGTAGAACATGATGTATGAATTTTTTGTGCAAAGGTGTGCCAGATTGATCAGGGAAGTTCGTTGGATTGGCATAGAAGTGGGTAACTTTCCCACATTTGATGGTTTAAATCATTTAGAAACATTCTTATTGGAATTTGAAGAAATCATACTAGTACAACAGAGGTTGTTGGCACTAGATGAAGCCTTGAAATCAACTCCAACAAGATGTTGGGGAACACATAAGAATAACATCACAGAGTGGGTACAATGTCACACTTCGATGACAGTGCACTTTTCAGACCAATTCGAAGGGTGTGAAGTTCGATACATAGGTCAGAGCTATCTGAAGGACCATGTGAGAAGTTGTGAGGAGGCTTGGAGAAGCATTCCTAAAGAGAAGTGGGTACATAAGTTCATTAACACTTTGGACACAACACCTATCAACTAGTATCTTCAGAAAGAATTGCGCCTCACCACTTCAGACTAGTATGGTATGACCCAGAACTTTATAGCTACTTTTTTATTTGAAATTCAATACCTCACAATAGATCATGCTTTACAAGTTGTTAGACAGAAAGTCTTTGAGGAGGAACCTAATCTCCCTTTGGAGAAAGAAGAAGATGAATGGACTGAGCCTCTTCAGAAATTACAGGGTTGTTACAATATCAATGCTGATGAAGATGATGATCCTAGGAATGTGAACATCGTAGAAAATGAAGGACAGAGAGACATATAAGGGATAGGGGTTAAAATACCTTTCATTGGACAACCAATCAAAATCAAGAAAGTTATTATTGGAATAGAGAAAGAACCTAAGTTGGCGAACATTGGAGATTATTAGGATGATACCACTATTGATAAGATCATCGAATTACTGCATGAATATCAGGACTTGTTCCCAACCAAGTTCACAGACATGAAGGGAATTAAAGGGCCCATGGGAGAAATGAGGATCCCCTTGAAAATAAATGCAAATCCAATCAAGAAGAGACCCTACAGACTGAATCCCAAATATAAGTAGAAAGTTAGGATTGAATTAGACAGAATGTTGGAGGTAGAAATCATAGAACCTATTGAAGAATCATAATGGATCAACCCTATGGTGGTGCAAGATAAGAAGTTTGAAGCGATATGAATCTATGTAGACTTAAGGAAACTGAACAATGCATGCCTACATGATCCATTCCCTACACATTTTACCGATGAAGTTTTAGATAATGTAGGAGGATAAGAAGTTTACTCCTTCACATATGGATTTTCAGGTTATCATAAGATCAAGATTGCTAAGGAAGACAGACATAAGACCACATTTGCAATAGAATGGGGTTCTTTCCAGTACACTGTGATGCCTTTTGGATTGAATAATGCACCAACCATGTTTTATAGGGTGGTGGTTGAAGCATTCAAGGATTTTTAGATAAATTTTTGGAGGCATATTTTGATGATTGGATTGTTTTTAGCTTATTGAAAAATCATATTGAATGTTTGAGACTAATATTGGATAAGTGCATACAATGCCATATTTCCATGAACCTGAAGAAGTGCATTTTCTTATCACCTTTTGGAGTATTGCTAGGGCACATTGTCTGTAAGCAGGGGATGTTGGTAGATCCTTCCAAAATTGCCATCATTGTTGATCTACCTCCCCCTACTTCGGTTAGACAACTGCGCACTACGTTAGGACATACTGGATACTACATAAAGTTTATCAAGGGATATGCACATATAAAAATACCCATGGAAAATATTTTAAAGAAAGATCGCCAGTTTCAATGGTTAGAGGAATGTCAGTAGAGCTTCGACACACTAAAGAAGAAAATTGTCATTGCGCCTATTCTGGTTTTCCCATATTGGAGTAAGGAATTCCACGTCCATGTCGATGTGTCATCTATTGCATTAGGAGAAATGTTAGCACAAAAATGAGTAGAAGATATTGAACACCCTCTAGCCTTTGCTAGCAGGAAGCTCTCTACAGCTGAGATAAATTACATTACCACTAAAAGAGAAGGATTAGCTATGGTATATGCATTGCATAAGTTTCGACACTACTTGTTGGGAGGAAATTTTAAGATGTTCACTAATCACTCTGCGTTGAAATACTAGTCAACAAGCCAGTGTTGGGGGGAAGAATATTCATATGACTACTATTATTATAGGAATATGATTTTGAGATTGTGGTCAAGCCAGGAAGAATGAACAAGGGACTTGATCACTTGTCCAGATTAGAGCATGGAGAGGAACCTACCAGTTTGGAGGATACATTACCAAATGCACAGTTGTTGGCCATCATAAAGGTTGATGATCACTTTTTCGAGATAGTCAAGTTCCTATCTATAGGAATGGAACCCTATGAGTATACAATCATTCAAAGGAAACAATTGGTAGTCCGTGCTGCATATTTTTCACTTATAGCTAGACAAATATAAGATGGGACCTGATGATATTTTGAGGAGATGTGTTATGGAGGAAGAAAGACCACTAATTCTAGCATAAGCACATGAAGGCATTGTAGGAGTAAATTATGCAGGGAAAGAAACAACATAGAAGGTTCTTAGAGCTGGCCTCTGGTGGCCCACTCTACACAAAGATGCTATCGAATACTACAGAGCCTGCGATGTATGCCAAAGAGTTGGGAAACCTTCCAGAAGAGATGAGATTCCTTTAGCACCTCAGCTAACGTTATAGGGATTTGAGAAATGGGCCATTGATTTTGTGGGACCTATCAACCCACCAAGAAAGCGCACAGGAGCTTGATACATCATCACTGCAACAAAATATTTGACCAGATGGGCAAAAGAAAGAGAAGTTAAGGATTGTAGTGCACCTACATCTACGAAATTCATCTTTGAGGATATCATAACCATGTTTGGATGCCCGAAGATCCTCATGAGTGATCAAGGCACACATTTTATTAACAAAACTATTGAATCCTTGACTCAGTAATTTGAAGTTCATCATCAGAAGAGTAAACCATACCACCCACAAGATAACAATACAGTCGAATCTTTCAATAATATCTTGGATACAATGCTGACAAATATTTGGAGTGTGAACATAGATAATTGGAATTTGAGAGTGCCAGCAGTGTTATGGGCTTATCAAACCAATTGCAATAAGCTGACAATGCAGACTCCATTTAAGTTAGTTTATGCCTTGGAAGCAGTGGTACCTATGGAATATTTGGTTCCTAGCTTAAGAATTGCAACATTTACAGAGATGGATGGCACTGGCGATGTGCAAGACAGGCTTGCGCAATTGGTAGAACTAGAGGAAGACAGGTTTATTGGAGGATTTCATCAGCAAGTACAAAAGGAATGAGAAACGACCTACCATGACAAACATATCAATAAGAGATCATTTAATAAAGGATTTATGGTATTGATATATGACAACAACTTCATGAAGTATCTAGGGAAGTTCAGGACACATTGTCTTAGGCCATATGAGGTTGCCTATGTTAAAGAAGGTAGAGTTGCGCAGTTGAAGACCCTGAATGGAGAATGGAAGGGTGGTTTAGTAAATGGGAGCCATTTGAAATTGTATTATGACAACCAACTGCCTCAAAGCTATCAATAAAAGAAGAGGATGAAGGGTCTAGGTACCAGGTACAGTTGAAACTGGGTACCAGACACAGAAAAGATAGCCTGCACATAAAAGGAAGGGACATAGCAGAAAGCACAGGCTACTCCGTGCAGCCTGCAATCGAAGTAATACAAAAGGTCTAATCCTATAGTGACTCGAGATGATTCAAAGGTGAGTGTTGGTGGCCTTTTGGTGCTTGGTTAGGTAAGGAAGCGAAGATTTAGGGAAAAAAGGCAAAGTACAAACTGTGCGGAAGGCACATAAACTGAGAATGGGTTGAAGTGGTCAAAGAAGAATAAAAGAAGGAGAGAAGTAAGGGAAAGTAATTCCTTGAAAGAGAAGACAAAGGAAGACATATCAAAAAACAATATGGATCGTGGAAAAATTAGTAAGAGGAAAAAGACATCAATGAGTTCTTTGGAGCACCTCGTGGAAAAGACAGAAAGAAAGGTTGGCGAAGCCCTAAAAATACGAGTCAAGTGGACCTAGGGTTTTAGACACCTAGGGTTTTGGGATCTAGGGTTCTTACACTTAGACTTCGATCTAAGGTTATCTGAGAGTCATTGTAATGTATAAAATAAAGACCAAAAAGAGTCGGGAAGGTTGGTCAAGGATTTGTCGTTAGAGTTGGGCATGAGAAAAGTATTATGCGTAAGAGAATTCTTCTATTCTAGATCTTCAGCTGGGTGTGAATATCATCCCTACATCTGGGTGCATAGGGAGGGGAGAGAAAGAGAGAGATATGCAAGATAAGTGCGCAAATAGAACTATATGTTTTCATCTAATATATTGATGCAGAACCCCCCTTCTCTCCTAAGGATGCGCAACCTCCCGGTCTAGGATCGATCAAGAAACTGAGTCTAATTGACTCTCTGGGTCTCTACTAGACCCAAACCCATTACATAGGTCTTTTCCCAAAATGTGAAGGTCCTGTGAGACCCACGGTCTCTCTCCTGAGCATTCTTCGTACCTCAACACCAAACGGGTGGTAGCTCTTCTCCACTAATCCCCTTCCCTCTTGTGAGTACTGGCGGTGACCACGCGCTCGAGTGAAAGGCACGTTGCAATTTCACGTTTCACGACTCTAGGAGTGATGCTACCTTTGTTACCCCAATAACTGAAATCGTGAGGATCCTGGCTCTACGATCCAGATCTTTCTTTGATTGAAGGCTACGATCAAATCAGAGTTTCACATTTCGTGACTTCAGAGTTTTTGCCTTCGTTCTCCCGATGACCCTAGGTCAACGGTCCCAATCTCTCCTAAGATATGATGGTCATGATGATTTTGGGAATTCGTGTTTCATGAAGTTGAAAGACTTATCACCTCCGGTCCTTCGATCCCCGAAATACCAATATTTCACCTTGGACAAATCAACGTTCCAGATATCTCCTGGATCCAATGAATCATATCAAGTCGCAGATTCAGGCTTCGCAAATTCTTAGCGTTCCTCCCTTTGAGTTCTCCACAATGCGAGTCAGTGAAACAATGATCGTTCACCACACGTCCCTCCTGATGGACAATTCTGATTCTCTAGCATTCAAATCGAACAACTGAGGTCTTTTCCCCCTTACACTTACGCTATCTTAATAGTTAGAATATATTCTGGGTGTTCAAAGTTTTTGAACCTTTTCTCCTTCAGCGATTCCAATTCTTGGACCTCTTTAGCACTTATGAGAAGTGTTACTCCCCCTAAGCTTGGTCTCGTGAAGACTTCAATTTCCCATGCACTCCTCGCATTTTAGGGATTTCGATAACTTAGATCCTTGGGATTTCTCAAAGAGAAACTCCTCTCTCTCTCCTAGTGTTCTCCTTTTCTGTGTCTTTGACTTCTTGCAATGTCTCTTCAATGCTTAGTCAGATCTTGGATCTGTGCACTCCTTGCACCATATCTTACGCAAGGTTTTGAATTCTTGCGGATGACTATGCACTCCTTGCACCAGTCTCCTTTAACTCCTTGCAAAGGGAAAAGTTTCACTTTATCTCTTGTGAGCTTCAGAACTGACACAGATTCCATCAACACACTCCTTGTGTTCTGTGTGCACACCTTTCACTACTTCAGCGGAAGAGAAAAAATTGAAACTTATATTAGTATTTACAGTTCCATCTACTTACAACTAAGTTCATCCGTTCATTCATGAGAACAAAATAACAGATAATTGCAAGCAATGTCCACACCATGCATTGGGTCAATTTTCCTTTCTTATATTCATAATTGAAAAATGGTTACAATTGTAAATGAAAACGAAAAAACTGAAAACTCAGAAATCTCCTACTAAGTGGAACCTAACTTCTATCGATTCCCATCCAACAACTAGCCTCATTCAGGTGTACAAAACCTCTATTTATCTTAGAGGGTTCTTAAGGTTCCCCCCCTCGCTACTTGTCTACTCTAAAACTTAACCTACTGACTATCTAGACCAGTCGCATTCCAGAGCCATAGTGGAGTCTCCCACTTCGCTTGTAATCGTCCAAGCTTGCCTCTAGATTTTTCTGGCCTGACTTCAAGCATGCCTCAAAATATTAATTCCGGTGCTGAGTTAAGGCAGACTTAAAAATATCTGTTGTGACTGCCAATGTTGAGATTTCGTATAGATTCCTTGACATTTATAGGTCTTTCTCCACGCGATTGCTAACGATGCTCCTACATCATACTTCCCTTGACAAAAATTGATGGACTTCTGTCCATGAGCTCCTGCACTGACTTTCCATGCTTCTTAATAGTAGCTTCATTTTCCCAACTGGAATCTTCTATTGGGTGTCCCTTCCACTTGACCAGATATTCAAAATAAGTCTTCCTCCTAGTATTTTTTTCGATCCTCTGATTAATAATCTTCTCCATCTGGGGTTTTTCTGCAATAGGAATTTTTTTCTCCCACCGAATCTTCCCTTGATCTCCTGATTCCTCTGGATCATCCCTCCTATAAGGATGTAGGTCTACAAAATTGAATATGGGTGATATTCCCACATCATTTGGCAGCTCAATCTCATAGGAATTTTCATCAAACTTCCTCAAGATCTTACAGGGTCCTATCTTCTTCATCTTTAACTTGTTACATGTTCCCCTCAGGAACCTCTCTTTCCTGAGATGTGCCATAACTTGATCTCCTAATTCAAATTGAATTTCTCGGTGATGTTGATCAACTCTATGTTTGTACTCCTAGTTAGAACTCTGCATCTTTCCTTTGATCTAGCTATGGAGCTTTTGCATAATATTCTTCTCTAGCACTCATGTTCTCACTATGTTCCAAGTCTCTCAACTCCAATACTCCCCTGGGTTGCATTCCATACAATATTTGGAATGGGATCTTTCCAATGCTCTTGTTTGGTGAGTCATTGTATGCAAATTCTGCTTGCAGCAGAATCTGATCCCACTGATTATGGTGTTCAGTGACCAAACTCCTCAATAAGTTTCCCAAACTTATGTTCACCACCTCAGTCTGTCCATCCATATGAGGTTGATAAGTTGAGTTGAAGGAAAAATTTGTCCCCAACTTCTTCCATAATGTTCTCCAAAAGTGAGCAACAAATTTTGTGTCTCTGTCTGAGACAATGCTTTTGGGTAGGCCGTGAAGTCTTACAACTTCCTTGAAAAACATATTTGTAACATGCATTGCATCACTGGTCTTTTGGCATGGGATAAAATGTGCCATCTTTGAAAATCTATCCACCACTACAAATATGGAATCAAATCCTCTTTGCGTTCTTGGTAGTCCCAACACAAAATCCATGCTTATTACATCCCAAGTCCTCTCTAGTATTGGAAATGGTTGATACAATCAAGTGTTTTGTCTTTTCCCTTTTGCATGTTGGCATATTCTACATTTATTCACACACTTTATCACTTCTATTCTCATACCTGGCCAATAGTATGAACTTATCAACTGTGTAAATGTTTTATCATGGCTGAAATGTCTAGCCAATCCTCCACTATGCTTTTCTTTCAAAAGGTTATTCCTCATTGAAAATATTGGTATGCACAATTTATTTACCATGAACAACAATCTCTCTTGAACCATGTACTATGTCCACTGGCTTTTGTCTCTCAGCACAGGATTCACACATGCCTCATATGCTTCCTTGAAATCTATATCATCACAATACATGTCCTTAAGGTGCTCAAACCCCAAGGTCTTCACCAAAAATTCCTGCATAATCAAACATCTCCTTCTCAATGCATCAACAACCTTGTTATCATTCCCAGCAATATGTTTTATGACAAAAGTAAAATTCTACATAAACTAAACCCATTTTTCATGCCTCTGATTCAATTTTTCCTACATGGTTATGAATTGTAAAGCCAGGTTATCACTATACAAGACAAATTCTTGTGGGACAAGATAATGTCTCCATTTCTTCAAGGCTTGAATTATGGAATAAAAATCCTTGTCATATATGGAGTATTTCTTCTTGGTTTCATTCATATTCTCACTGAAATAGGCAACAAGTCTATTGTCCTAACTCAAAACTGCTCCTATTGCAACTCCACTTGCATCACATCTCACCTAAAATGTCTTTTCAAAATTCAGCAAGACCAGAATTGGCCATTCTATTATTTTCTCCTTCAGTATATTAAATATCTTCTCATCTTCCTCTGTCCATTTAAAATACTTGTGCCTCTTCTTCACTATATCCATCATTGGCACACAAATTCCACTGAAGTCCCTGATGAACTTCCTATAGAAACTTGCCAATCCATGAAATCTTCTTACCTCGAACATGCTCCTTAGTGATGGTCACTCTTTGATTGCTTTCACCTTCTCTGGATCCATCTTCAGTTCATTTGAAGATATCAAAAAACCCAAGTAAATGAGTTTTGTATTCATAAAAGAGGAATTCCTCAAATTTATCAACAGTTTCTCCTGTTGTAGCCTCCTCATCACTAATGTCAAGTGCCTCAAATGCTCCGCTTTAGTCCATCTAAATATCAGTATATCATCCAGATATACAACCACAAAATTGCCAATGAAATCTTTCAGTATTTCATTCATCAGCCTCATAAAAGTACTCGGGGAATTCGTTAAGCCAAATGGCATAACAAGCCACTCATACAAACCTTCATTTGTCTTAAAGGCTATTTTCCACTCATCACCTTCTCTCATTCTAATATGGTGATATCCACTTTTCAAATCTATTTTGGAAAAGAAATTTTCTCCACTTAAGAAATCAATTAAATCATCCATTCTTGGTAAAGGAAATCTATACCCGATGGTGATATTGTTAATGTCTCTCAATTATGTACACATCCTCCATCCCCCATCCTTCTTTGGACTCAACATGGTTTGTATTGCACATGGACTCAATCTCTCTCTGACCAAACCCTTGTCTAAGAATTCTTGGACTTGGTTCTTCATTTCCTCATTCTCTTGAGGTGTCAACCTATATGTTGCTTTGTTTGGAAGACTTTTTCCTGGTATCAAATTGATATGGTGACTGATACTTCTGATGGGTGGCAATGAGTTAGGCATCTCATCCACCACTATGTTAGCAAAATTATCCAATAATTCCTGAACTTCTTCAGGAAAATCCTCCATCGAATCACTTGTAAGGATAAATCTGGGTTTCCTCACCACATCAAACTACATCTCTTGTTCTTCCTTGACTTCTTTCAGGAGTTCCCTCCCACTCATGAGAAGTATGCTTGTGTTGGCCTCCTCTTTCACTTTCTTCTCCTCTATTGGCAGCAACATGTGTGTCCTACCATTCTTCTCTAATGTGTATTTATTCTTCATCCCATCGTGCATGACATTCCTATCAAACTGCCATGGTCTTCCCAACAAAATATGGCATACATCCATGGGAATTACATCACACAAAATTTCATCTCTATATCGTCCTATATTAAACTCAACCAAGCATTATTTAGTAACCATTACTTGGTGTCCTTTCTGTAACCATGAGTCTTTGTATGGCTTCGGGTGTGCAGTTGTCTCTAACTCCAATTTCTCCACCATATCTGTGAATACTAAGTTGTCAGTGCTCCCACTATCAATTATCACCTTGCATACTCTATCCTTAGTCTTGAAAGATGTTATAAAGAGATTGTTCCTCTGCACCGGCCTTTCAACATCAAGAATCTTCCATCCTCTGCTCCTTCTGCTTCAACATATCTTCTTTGTGCTTATGAAATGTGAGCTTCACCTCCTCCTTATTTCTTCTTCTCAGGACATTCCCAAGACATGTGTCATGTATTTCCACGGGCATAACATCTTACTTCTCCTCATTATTTTCTTCCTCTCCTTCTAGAAGAATTTCCTTTTCCACCCTGTATTTCTTGGGCACTTCCTCCTCTTTCCAAGTGACTGTGTGTTTTCTAAGTCTTTTCCTTAGACTTATGTGCTTCGTCATGGGTAAATCCCCTGCTTTTGTTTGGGACTGGGGTTTTATCTCTCCCTCCTTGGTTTTGTTTTTTGGCCAAATTCTACTCTGCCTTCAGCGCAAAATGATAAGCGTCCTCCACTGTTCTTAATGACATCATGTTGAGCTCATCCTGGATTTCATACCTTAGGCCATTAATGTATCTGGAAACGTTTTCTTCATCTCTCTCTCTTTGTCTAGTTCTAATGTTCATCCTATAGAAATCCTTTGTGTACTCCTTAACTGTCATCCCTTTCTATCATAGGTTCTACATTTTCCTGAATCGATTGATCTGATAATATTTGGGCATGAATTTAGCCTTCAACTTGGCTACCATTGTGTCCCAGCTCTTTATCTTCTGCTTGTATTTTCTTCTTCTCTCAGCCTATATTTCATCACACCACAACGCTTCATGTCCCTTTAATCTGGTGAAAGCATGTCTCTCCCTTATTTCTTCATCGATGTCTTCATAGTTGAAATATGTGTCCATGGATATTATCCAATCCAATAGCTCTTCGACATCTAAATTTCCTTCATACATTGGGACCTCTATCTTTGCTCTACCTCCCAATCTGGAAACTGCTCTCATCAAGCATTCTTCGGCAACATCCTCTCCTGCAGCTTCTCCATTGACATTTTCTCCCACATCTTCTTCGCTCTCTGCATCATTGATGTATCCAACATCAGGTGCTCATATTTGTGTTGCTTCCATCGCCTCTAATATTTCACGAAGTTATCGCATCTCCCTTTCTACATCTCGATTAGCTAAAGGTGGTTCCACTCGTCTCCTTGGTGGCATTGTGTCGACTATCTGCTACACAGAGTACAACTTCGAGTTTCTTTTCTTCTTTGCTTGAAATCTATAAACGAACATCAAATCTGATACCACTTGATGCAAACCCCCTTTCTCTTCTAAGGGCCGCATGATCTCCTAGTCTAGGATCAATCAAGAAACTAAGTCTGATTGACTCTATGGGTCTCTGCTAGACCCAAACCCATTTACACAAGTATTTTCCCCAAATGTATAGGTCCTATGAGACCCGTGGTTTCTCTCCTGAGCATTGTTCATACCTCAACACCAAATGAGCAGTATCTCTTATCTGCTAATCCCCTTCCCTCTTGTGACTACTGGCTGTGACCATGTGCTTGAGTGAAAGGCACGTTGCAATTTCACGTTTCACGACTCTGGGAGTGTTGCTACCTTCGCTCCCCCGATAACCGAAATCACAAGGATCCTGGATCTACGATCCATATCTTTCTTTGATCGATGGATGCGATCAAATCGACGTTTCTCATTTTGTGACTTCGAAGTTCCCTTGACTCTGTTCTCCCTACGGTCAAAATTGTGATGACCCTGGATCAATGATCCAAATATCTCCTCATATATAATGGTCATGATGATTTTGGGACTTCACGTTTTGCGAAGTCCAAATACTTATCACCTCCGGTCCTCTGATGCCCAAAATACCGATATTTCACCCTGGAAAAATCAACAATCTAGATCTCTACTGGATCCAATGACTCAGATCAAGTCACATATTCAGGATTCGTGAATTCTTAGAGTTCCTCCCTTTAACATCTCCACAATGTGAGTCAGTGAAATGTTGATCATTCACCACACGTCCCTCCTGATGGACGGTTCTGATTCTCTAGTGTTTAGATTGAACGGTTGATGTCTTTTCCCCCTTACGCTTACACTATCTTCAGAGTTAGAAGATCTTCTGGGTGTTTAAAGGTTTTGAACCTTTTCTCCTTCGGCGAGTCTGATTCTTGGACCTCTTTAGCAGTTATGAGAAGTGTTAATCCCCTTGAGCTTAGTCTCGTGAATACTTCGATTTCCCATGTAATCCTTGCATTTTATGGATTTTGATAACTCAAATCCTTGGGATTTATCAAAGAGAAACTCCTCTCTCTCTCTCTCCTAGTGTTCTCCTTTTATGGCTCTTCGAATTCTTGCAAAGTCTCTTCGACACTTAGTTGGATCTCGGATCTATGCACTCCTTGCACCAGATCTTACGCAAGGTTTTGGATTCTTGTAGATGACTGTACACTCCTTGCCCCAGTCTACTTGCACTCCTTGCAAAGGGAAATTTTTCATGTTATATCTTCTAAGCTTCAAAACCGACAATTCCGTCAACTCACTCCTTGTGTTCTGTGTGCACACCTTGCAGTACTTTAGCAGAAGAGAAACAATTGAAAATTATCTTAGTATTTACAGTTCCATCTACTCACAACTAAGTTTATTCATTCATTCATGAGAACACAATAACAGAGAATTGCAAGCAATATCCACACCATGCATTGGGTCAATTTTCCTCTGTTATATTCATAAGTGAAAAATGGTTACAACTGTAAATGAAAACAAAAAAACTGAAAACTTAGAAATCTCCTACTAAGTCAAACCTAACTTCTATCTATTCCCAACCAACAACCAGCTAGAAAATAGCCTCATTCAGGCATACAAAACCTATATTTATCATAGAGGGTTCTTAGGGTTTCCCCCTTGGCTACTTGTCTACTCCAAAATGTAACCTAATGAATATCTAGACCAGTTGCATTCCAGAGCTGTAGTGGATTCTCCCACTCTGCTCGTAATCATTCAAGCATGCCTCTAGATTTTTTCGGCTTGACTTCAAGCTTTCCTCAAAAGATTAATTTCAACATTGAGTTAAGGAGGACTTCAAAATATTTGTTGTGATTGCCAGCATTGAGCTTTGGTACAGATTCCTTAACATTGAAAGGTCTTGCTCCACACAATTTTTAATGATGCCCCTGTATCATATATCAAGAAACACAGTTTTGTGGATGTATCCCTAGGGGGAGGGTGAACCACATATATATTGTTGTTATGTGTAATTGAAGTTGTGTTATTTGTTATCTGCCATACTGTTATTGCATTGTTGTGTTAGATCAGATATATAACTTATGAGGTAAGCTTAAGAGTGATAAAGAATAACTAGATTGTTGTGTTTTGTTGTCTTGGAACCTCTTTGCACTTCCTTTGGTTGTAGACACCTGTGTCCTACAACCC
This sequence comes from Picea engelmannii, assembly GCA_009831015.1. Classification (NCBI taxonomy): domain Eukaryota; kingdom Viridiplantae; phylum Streptophyta; class Pinopsida; order Pinales; family Pinaceae; genus Picea; species Picea engelmannii. The sequence goes on from ML793746.1 coordinate 32,530, forward strand.
CCTATTGCTACTTCGGGTGAGACTGCATCTGCTCTGCAGGTGTTGTCGAAAGGGCCAGTAGTTAGGGTTTGTTGGTGCACTTTTAGAGTTGAACCCTAGGTCTTCCCCTGTGCCAACACCAACTATGTAGTCCTCTGAATAACTTTGAGACCACTAAAAGGATAGGGGATTCACTAATCCAGGTGGATATCGGTGGCCACCCACCTTGTTGAGGAAAAGATATGAAATGACCTTACTCAAGCATTTTCAGATTCTTCTTGGCTAAAGAAAAATAGACGGGAATATCGCCCTATGTTTATAGCCATCAAAATTAATATCTGAACTCACAAGTGTTGATTACAAGTTCTTAGGCTAGTCTTTTTATAAATAAAACCTTGTTGGAAAATTCATTTTTTATATGATTTTCTGAATATAACAATTGCTGAAATAAATGTAGAGACAGAAGAAAATACACCAAAATGATAATCAAGACAAATGAGACATAAATAAATCCTTTATTTCATCCCAATTCACCAAAGAGTCACTCTCTTTACAAAATTTCAAGAAGAATTTTCGGACTAAAGTCAAACTTAGACATCCTCGATGGAACATACAAAAGGACCTCTGACAAAAAATAAAAAACTAAACTCTAAAAGATGGATCAAATTGCCATAGATTGCATCCCACTCAAGTCTGCACAATAGCCTTTGTTAGTCATGACAAATAATTCACAAACATACAATTCTACACAGACTATCAAAGATAGATCAACACCTATGAAAAAAAAGTGTCTGAATGATGTAATTCAGCCCTAAATCTTGTTGTCTACAATAAGACCCTACTATCATAAAATACATTAGACTTGTGATAAATTAAGAAATGAATGAAAAATGAACTATCTCAACATGAACTTAAAGAGGAAACCTTAGTATGTTTCTCCTTATATCCTCCTGTTATTCCTCCCTTTCCTATTCCTTTTAAGCAATTTAGAATTGGTTGAAGTAGTTGAACTACCTCATTACTTAAGTTAACTAAAAACTCAACCAACTTTTTAGTTAGGTGGAAAAGTAATAAATCATAATAAGGGTTCTAATTAAATAATAACTAGTAGGTGGGACCCCTTGTGACTCCCATTTAGCTCTTACAATTATAGCATAACTAGTTAATTAAACAAAAACATCTCTCCTTGTGACTCCCATCATCACATGAATGTTTGAAAATGATCACATTGATATTTGAAATCATTTTCAAAATACATTACCAATATTTCCAAAAAAACATGTTGTCCAAAAATCTGAAGTCAATTGTTCTCACCAATAGACAAATAAATAAAACTTAAAATCCATATTTTCCAGTCTGTGAGGCAATCTTTCCTTTGTTACTTCTATCACCTTTTAAACTCTCTAAATTTACCTTAGGATCTGTGGAGCCTTTAGGCCTAATCTCGTTGATCACATGAGAGTTATTTTCCCTCCATTGCATGCGAGAGGACACCAATTTATCATAATTATTTGAGATATAATAGAGCTGAGAAAAAGAAATATAACCCATTGCGCAACCATTAGTAGCATGAACAAACCATACCCAAGTGAAACAAAGTGCATTAACCCAAGGAATTTTAAAACCCATTAACCCCATAACAACAAATGACTAGTATGGTGATATGAATGTGTGGAGAGAGCCAACCAATCTAGACCAAATGAAACCCTCCAAATAAAACCAACAAGGATGACAGAGAGCCTTTATGGTTGCTAACACTCATAAGGACCAATAACATTGTGACTTCAAATATTATTGCAATGAAACCACCAATGATCCATCCTAGAAAAATATCACAAATTTTCACAGTTGCGAGACTTAAGGAAAGCATAGACCCATACATCCCGAGACAATCTCTATTTCATAACCAGATAAAATTCATGGATGGTGAAAAGACATACCTTTAACCAAGAGTAACTTAAAAACAAGAGCTTGTCCGAGCAGTTCTTCCTCTTCTTGAAAGTTAGAGCCTAACCACAACAAAGCATAGTTGAACAATATCCAAACTAGGTTGGCATCCGGTGGAAGGAGTAGGAGTGACATGCAGTAAATTCACATCAACTCCATCCCCACTCATTTAATTCTTTAGTACACACCAACCAACTCCTCATTAACACATTCAATTAAACCATGCAGCCATCACTCTGTCAAACGCGCCACCCACATCACATCTTACCATTTCTAATTATACAATAATGCATATCAACCATATTTTCATATAAATCCATAAATCACATAGCTATTAATTTGTTAGCTAGGGTTACAATGATCATTTAAATTTCAATGCATGTAGCATAAGAGCATAGTTTGACTCTTCCTTTTGCATTTTGTTTATGTTTCTTTTATTTCCTTTCAAATTCTCTTATGTGTTGTTGCTAACATTTTTATGGTGCAGGTGTCACAGTAAGGAATCCATGAACAGATAGTAATGATAAAAATGGGTGACATAGGCCATCGTAACATGAAATTAGAGCCTAGAGCAGTAGAAACAACACATAACATGCTTTATCCATCGTTAATAAAACCAAGATTTAATCAACCATGTAGAAATCTGTAAGCAATGTCGAACAACAACATAACATGAAATAATATCAGATCTGATTTCCATATCTAGAAGGGGGTCCCACCTACTAGTATTATATATCTTGTTAGCTTATAATAATAGGCTTTATCAATACTTTGTGGCCAAAAACCTCGTTGTGATTTTAATCGTCAACAAATTGGCGACTCCACAGGGAAATTTGTTTTCAATAGATTTAGAACTCAGAACTCGTGAATTCAAAGATTGAGAACAATAGGTCAAGAAGATATAACCATGACTATTATGCAACAGGGGGAAGCGAGCGGATTTAATCCAAAAATGACTAGGAATCTGGGAATAACTCATGAAACGTGTTAAGTATGAGGGGGTTTATCCCTGTATGCATAATCATTCAACCAGGATCGTCTCTTAACTTCAAGGAGAAAATTTATGGACTTGCTCTTTAAAATCTCAATGGATTAAGAAATGGAAAGAAGAAGCGGGAGATAACCAATATCTTTACAAGACAACAGTGAAAGAAGATAACAAATTCAAGTATGCCTTCAAGGGAAACATCATAACATCTATGTAAGATTGATTGTTATCGACTAACAATATCTTGCAGAAGTATCATTGTGGAAGAACTGAGCCAACATCTTATTCTCGACCAAAATCAGTTAAAAAGATGACAAAGGAATAAAAATCCTTACTTAATAAAGTTGCCAAAAAATAAAACGACAAAAATAAAGTGACAAAAATGTAAAAGAAGTAGAAATGTTTAAAACGAAAAGTAGAAATCATACTACTGTAAAGAAGAAGATAAAAATAGCAGAAAACTAAAATCGGAGCTAAACTACTAATCTATAGAGAACCCAAACAACGTTAAAACTTTTCAATTTGTTTCCACGCAATGATTCAAGTGAGAACCGTTAGTGTTGTAGGAAAACGATCACTCCTGTAAATATTTTAGAATGTAAGAGTTGGTGCCTAGGACAAAAGCGATCTTTAAAAGACCCAGCCATATTTTTTGTAATTTTGAATGTCTTCCCTTATCAGCATGAGTTGAATCCCATAGCAATACTTTTTCAATGACCTTAAACTTGACAGTGTTGACACTATTGTTGAAATAATTCTTAACAATTTGTTGTCTCCTTTTAATATTGTCCAAAGAAAACATCCTTTTCTCTTCCAAAGCTAGGAGTGCATTTATCCTTTGTGAAATATCAGAAGAATTTAATTCTTCGATCTCTAGCATCAACCTTAAGGAAGAAAGTTCCATCTCAGTAGGCAAGAGGGATTCTTGACCATAAACAAGATGAAAGGGGGTGAAACCAGTGTTTACCTTGGCGGTAATTCAATTTGCCCAAAGGACGTAAGTTAGGAGAGTGTGCCATTGACAAGGCTTATCTTCAATGAGCCTTTTGACGATTCTTACCATATTTTTGTTTGTAAACTCAGCCTGCCCATTTCATTAGGGATAATAAGCTGATGAGGTGAAATGTTTAACCCCCAACTTGGCTAAAAATGTGTCATCTTAGCAGAAATGAAAGTGGGACCATTGTCTTTAATAATTTCCAATGGAAGACCAAATCTGGAAAAAAAATTTATTTTCAAGAAAAGAAATCACCTGATCATTTGTTGAGTGCTTAAGTGGGACAATTTCATCCCATTTTGTAAAATAGTCTATGGATGTCAAGATAAAAAAAATTCCAACTGAAGAAGGAGGATTAATAAGATCAATAAAATCCAATCCCCACTTTGAAAAGGGGAAGTCTGGTAGGACAGGTTGTAATGGCATGGCTGAAAGGTGTTCTTTGCCAACAAATATTTGGCACTTGTCACAAGATCTCGAAAAAACATAAGATTCACGAAAGCTTGAAGGCCAATAATATCCTTTTCTAATAATCTTGAAAGTAGTGGTTTTAGCAGAAAAATGACCTCCTACATGAATGACAGAATTTGAAGAACCATGAGTTTCTTGCAATAGTTTATGTGTGTCTTCATTGTTTACACAGCGAAGTAACACACCATCAATAGGCATTTGAAACAAGAAGTCTCATATAATGGCATATCTTGCAGATTCAAGACAGAGCCTTCTCCTTTGATGAGTGTCTAAGTTGTCTCAACATCTTTGGTTCTACAAGTAGTAAATTAAATTTTTATACCAGGGATGTTCAGAGACAGAGATGATCTGGTTATCTATGTAAAAGAGAGTTGATAGGGAACTATATTCTTCATCAATTTCTTCACTATTCTCAGCATGATGAGCTAAGTGAAGGGCTAAGTCACGTCCCTTGATAGTGGTAGAAGTCACAATATTCAAATCATGCTCCTAGATCTTGGAAAGCCAGTGTGCAAGATTTCCTGAAATATAAGTCTGTGAGAGAAAAAACTTGATAGTAGGTAAAGGGACTTTTACCAATGTATTCTTACCTAATATAAAGTGGTGAAACGTTTCAACAAATTTAACAAGAGGGAAAGCATGCTTCTCAATAAACGAGTATTTAAATTCATCATCAGACAAACTTTGACTCATGTAAGCCACTGGATTTTCATTACCTTGGTCATCATTTTGCTTGAGGACAACAGAAACTTCCTCCTCTGTGGCATTAGTATATATCATGAATTCCTTCTCAAAATATGGCTTCTCCAAAACCGGTGTGGAACTAATTTCTTTCTTAATCCATTCAAAATCATTTTTGACATCATCTGTCCAAGAGAAAGAACGATCTTGCTTAAGCAGATTATGAATTGGTTTGACAATCACAACAAAATCTAGAACAAACCTACAGACAAAGTTAATAACCCCCATAAAATATTGAACCTCCTTCTTGGAAGTGGGAGAAGGCATATTAAGGATAACAACAATCCTTTTAGGAGCAATCCTTATTCCTGAATTAGAGACAATGTGTCCAAGAAGCTTGTCCTCGGTAACCCCAAAAATGGACTTGGAAGGATTTAGAGAAATGCCAAATTTCCTACATCACACAAGAACGTTTATCAGATGACCAAAATGATCTGATTGGATTTTAGAGCACATAGTTAAGTCATCAAGGTATATCTGAATGATCTTACCGATCAAATCGTCAAAATTTATTTGCATAGCTCTTTGAAAGGTGGCACCTGCATTAGATAATCCAAAAGTCATACGTTCATAAAAAAGGTACCCCAACGAGTAATAAAGGTGGTTTTATATTTATCTACCATTTTTAATTTGATTTTATTGTAATCGGAAAAACTGTCAAGTAAGGGCATCATTTGTGACACCGCAACTTGTTGCAAAATCATTTCCATGTTAGGGAGAGGAAAGTGATATTTTATACTAGCTTTATTTAATGCATGAAAATCAACGGATAATCTGATCTGACCAATTGTTTTCCAAATAGGAACCAAATTTGAAACCCATTTAGAAAACTTGACCGGAAAGATGATTCCAACCTTCAAGATTTTTTCCAACTCCTTTCAAATAGTTGCTTCTATCACAGGGTTAATAGGTCTTTGTTTTTTCCTAACTAATTTTATGCCTTCCTTTATGGGGATGGAATGTTGTATAAGACCAGGATCAAAACCATGAAGATCCTCATGAGACCAAGCAAAAACATCTTGAAATTCACCCAGTAGCTTGGCAAACTTCATTTTCTCTTCATCTGAACATTTGGCACCTATTTTAACATTCTTTGGAATCTTGGTCGTCCCAATGTTCAAAGAGATGGTTTTACCCACCTTCCTTTTTCGAATCCTCTTCTTTTTGTTTCTCCTTGTTGCCTACATCACTCGAAGAAAATGAACTCTCTAGAAGAGTCAAGCCTTTAGGAATCTTGTTATCTTCTATGGATATAATTTCCTTAGGCTTGAAAGGTTCATTTTGAATCAAAGCATAAATTCTCTCATCATTAGGGAAAACCTACCAAGATTCTATATTGTCGGGGATATGTGAGTGATAAAGAGATTGAAAGGTACAATCAAGTTTATGTGGAAGAAGTTGTCAATTAGGAGAGGCTGAAAAAACTGCTAACCGATAGACCATTGAGTTTAACTCCCTCATAACATGAGTGATGTTGAAAGATAAAAGGTTCGATATAAGCGCCCAAACAGTTTGGGTGTATCGTTTCATGAACTTGTTTCTAGGAGAGTAAATTGTACGTACAAGATTCACAACAAGCTTGGAATCCCCAAAAACTCAAAGGTGACCACATCCAACATTATAGGCGTTCTCAATGTCCAATAAAAAAGATTTGAATTCAGTGACGTTGTTTGCTCAAGAAAACTCCAACCTATAATAAAAGTTATGGATTTTTCCTACAAGAGAAATCAAGATAATGCCAACTCTATTACCTTCATTAGAGAATGAACTATCAAAGTGCATGTGCCACATACCATCATCTAAATCAATTTGTTCCAAGGGAATGTTATCCTCATCAGCAAAGATGGAAGACACTCCTAGGTCTTCTTCGATATGGTTTACATTAGGCTGTGGGACACTCTCTATGTAAGGTGATATCCTTCCCTCTCTAAGGACTATATGTTTTTACCGTTCCTAGGAATGAATAAATTTGTTCTGTAGAGTGAGAGTTATCCACCCGTTAAGTCTTGCCAATATCTTCCCAAGATGATTGAGTAATTTCTTAATGGCATATCAATTACTTGAATATTAAGGGTTGTCCTTATTTTAGGGTGTGGGCAGAAAACTAAGGTCACGTCTTTAATCTCACCTATGGTCATTTTTTGTAGGCTATTATAGGAGAGCATGCTTTTGTCATTTTCATTTGTACAAGACAAGCCTATCTCTTCCATAATAATATTTGACATCACACTTCAGCCCGAACCACCATCAATGAGGAAACAATGGGAAATCTTATCCATAATCTTTACAGAAATATAAAAAGAGGGATTTTTTATAGGGTATCTAAATTTATGTACACCTACTTTATTTACAAACAAATCCTCTTTGTTTACCTTATCAGAGAGGTTGGATAGAACGAAATCTTTCCCTTCCATGAATTGTTTCAGATGCATTTGTTGTTCAAGGACGACAACCATGTCTAGAAGGGTTGCATCTTATTTGATGTTGGCCAACTAATTTAAGACATTGTATTTGGAAGAGGGGAGAGGGAAAGTAATTCCTTGAATCTCAGGAACCTTAGGAACCTGAATAGTAGTAGTGGGTGAGGATGAGCTCGGGCTAGAAGAACTGTGGGGAGGATAAAATTTTCCCTTGGGAGCATATTCTTTGTTCCTAGTATCGATGACCATGACATCTTCTGGCTTTGCAAAATCTAGGACAATGATAGTAGATTCTAGTCTCTTACCAAATATCTTATCTCTAGCACTCTTATTTACCTCACATGTGGTTTCCTCATGGTGTTCCTCGTAGAAGTTACACCAACTTCGAGGCAAGATAGATTTAGGCTGAAAATTATTTTCAACCAGATTTCTAAATGGGGGTGCAGAAGAGGATGAAGCTTCAAGGGTGAGAGGGGAGATAGTTCCCTTTTGCTAAAATGCTATCATGCAATTATTCATTTCTTGAACTAACTGTAAGAGGGAGGACATGTCTGTCTGTTTAACCGATTCTCCCTGAGGAGTACTCGTTCTTTCAAGTTGTTCTTCATACTCTTAACAAGTATGCAGAGCGAAACCAAGATTATCAATGGAGTTTTCCTCAAGACTATGATGGTATGGGGAAGGTAATGCATTGTATTAATGCATGAAAGAATCTTGGTTCTGAGGTCGAATGAGTTCGTGGATTTCATTTTATAACTTGGTGAAACGCAAGTTGAAGGACTTGATAGTCTCACCATCCTTATAGGTGATGTTATTGTATTCTCGTAACTTCTCGGCCGAGCTTTTAGATTTCCCATAAGTAGATATGAAACAATAGATTAACTCCTCCCAAGTAGAAATAATCTTAGGAGGAAGGTCAAATAAATCGGCCACAACCCTTCCTTCCAAGGAGTTGATGAATAAGTGCATGTAAGTATCATTTTCATTGGCCCCTATGTTATGACAAACATTAGAAAATTCCACTAGGTGTTCATTTGTAGTGACAATGTTATCCCTGAAAACCTAGGTATATGTTCTTTTAATTTAGGAAGTGGACAAGTAGCAAGTGCTAAGTTAAGAGGAGAGGACACATGCCACGCTATGGTTGTGGCATCTTCTTCAAACTGAAAAAGCCCATACTTTTTAATGACTTTGGTGGGATTTTTGGTAGATTGGAGAGGGATATGGTGGTTATATAAGCTACCAATCATTGACAAAGATGAAGACTAAAAAGAGGAATCACTTCCAGTGCCACCAGATCCACCATATCCACCACTAGATGCCATCTTGTGGATGATAGATGAGGGAAAGAAATACAAACTAGATGAACAGACAAAGTTCTCCTTAGAGCACTTTGTTGGGTAGATAACACAACGTTCCTTCTTCCTATTTCAGCAATAGGATTAATTTCAGGTGATAAGCCTCTTCTTCTTATAGAATCACGAGAGTCTAAGGACACGAAAGAAAGGTCAAAACTGTAGAATCAAGAAGGTTACTTCTTATTTCTAGGCTGTCTACATCTAGCTTCCAATCATTCTTGAGCACTAATATATTGTTCAATTTATGCTCATTAATGATTAAGCTCAGCACGGGTATTGGCAGTGTCTAAAATGGTGTTAAATAGGTTCAAAGCAATGTTGGTCTAATCTTAAAGACCATGATCAATATTGGGCTACCTTGCAGCAGGAACAATCATTAAAAAATAAAACAGTGAAAGAGTCAATATCAGAAAAATAGATATATCGATGAAAATTGAGTATAAAAAATAACCAGAGAGATATCGAAGATCTCCCCAGTATGGTCGCCAAATAAATGTTGAGGAAAAGATATGAAATGATCTTACTCAAGCATTTTTAGATTCTGCTTGGCTAAAGAAAAATAGACGAGAATATCACCCTATGTTTATAGCCATAAAAATTAATATCCTAACTCACAAGTATTGATTACATGTGCTTAGGCTAGTCTTTTTATAAATAAAAGCTTATTGGAAAATTCATTTTTTATATGTTTTTTTGAATATAATAGTTGTTGAAATAAATGTAGAGATAGAAGCAAAGATACTAAAATGATAATCAAAACAGATGAGACATAAATGAATCCTTTATTTCATCCCACTTCACCAAAGAGTAAATCTCTTTACAAAATTTCGTGATGAAATTTTGGACCAAAGTCAAACTTAGACATCCTCGATGGAACATTCAAAAGGACCTCTGAAAGAAAATAAAAAAATTAACTCTAAAAGCTGGATCATCTTGCTACAAATTTCTTCCCACCAGACTATGCACAATAGCCTTTGTCAGCCATGAAAACTAATTCACAAACAAACAATTCTACACAGACTATCAAAGATAGATCAACACCTCTGAAAAACAAGTGTTTGAATGATGTAATTCATCTTTGAATCTTGTTGTCTATAATAAGACCCTGCTATCATAAAAAATAATTAGGCTTGTGATAATTTAAGGAATGAATGAAAACTGAACTATCTCAACATGAACTCAAAGAGAAAACCTTAGTATGATTCTCCTTCTATCCTACTCTTGTTCCTCCCTTTCCTTTTCCTTTTAATAAATTTAGAATTGGTTGAAGTAGTTGAACTACCTCATTACTTAATTTAACTAAAAACTCAAACAACTTTTTAGTTAGGGGGGAAAGTAATAAATCATAATAAGGGTTATAATTAAATAATAACTAGTAGGTGGGACCCCTTGTGACTCCCATTTAGCTCTTACAATTATAGTATAACTAGTTAATTAAACAAAAGCATATCTCTTTGTGACTCCCATCATCACATACATGTTTGAAAATTATCACATTGATATTTGAAATCATTGTCAAAATACATTACCAATATATCCCAAAAAACCTGCTGTCCAAAAATCTGAAGTCAACTGTTCTCACCAATAAACAAATAAATAAAACTTAAAATCCATATTTTCTAGTTTGTGAGGCAATATTTCCTTTGTTACTGCTATCACATTTTAAACTCTCTAAATTTTCTTTAGGCTGTGTGGAGCCTTTAGGCCTAATCTCATTGATCACATGAGAGCAATCATCCCTCCATTGCATACGGGAGGACATCGATTTATCATATTCGTTTGAAGGTGAGAAAGGGGCAGTAGTGGATTTCCCTTTGACAGGGGCATAGTGGGCCTCGGTTTTTAGCCTTTTATTTGAATCGCTCATTCCTGTATKCATAATTGATTAGAAAATATTTCCCTTAACAAACATACATGACAACTCTTTCAAAATATGAAATAGACTTTGGCTCAACAACATATCAGACTTATGCAATCCAATCCATACAAATTGTTTAATTGTTGTAGATGAGCAGGGGGTGAACAAAAGGTCTTGAGATATGCGAGGGGTTTGTATGGAGCGAAAAAATGATAAAATGAGAGGGAAAATAATCATGGTTACTGCTCAAAGAAAACAACAATCGACTGCAATGTAAATCAAAAAATATATCACTTTGTTCCAACCAAGAAACTGCGATTTCAAACTATTTCAAAATATGATTCTCTTAACTGTAATTAAATTTTAAGAACAGGGAGTGAAAAATGGATGTGGGAAGGTGAGGGGGTTGTAATTAGTGAAAAGAAAAATAATGGCATATCAACGTAAAAGATACAACACTAGCCAAAATGATCACTATGCCAAAAGAACAACTACTGTGTAAAACTTAAACAATTTTGTGCATTAACTTGCTCACTGTTCGTAGTCAATCTGTAACACAATGCCATTAAAAAAAGACAATATGCATTCCACAACAACTTGTAGAGGATTTATGTTCTTATCATTTATCCATTTAATATTTTAAAACAATTCCCAAATGAATAAATAGTCACTTAATTACACTATGTTTAGCATCATAAATCAACCACCTTTCATCAACATAGACACAAAAAAACATGCCTGATTTTATCTCTCAATTCCATCTACAATTAAATTGTAATGAGGCCATATTGCCAAAACACCTGTGCTTATCTCTATTAAGATATATTATATTCATACATAGTGGACAACCAAACACAACAATCCATATTTCAATTGCAAATATCTTGACTTGCCATTTAACCACACATACAACAATCACCATTTCAATTTATACGACGTTGAGGGATACACAAACCACTTAACAAAACACAAGAACTTTTCAGTGATTGTACAAGTTCAATCATTCTGAATCTAAACATCCACAATGTTGGCCTATCGATCCAATACAATGGGGTAACAACAACAACCCCGATCTCATAACACAAATCGATCAAATTTCAACAAAACCATATTTAAAAACCCATGACCCTCTCTGATGGCACTATCAAGTAATATCTATAACATAGATAGTGGATGGTCGTGCCATAATTACCAAGATTGCAATACTCCATTTGACAATTTAAAACACATAGTCACAACAATCATTAACTCAACTTAACAAGTTGTAGGAACACCATACATACCCATGCATCATGCATGAAGCATCGTTGTGCATTAATCAAATGTAAACTAATGTTGGGTTAACAATTCAACAATTATAATGTAAGAGACAGTGAATATGCATTCAATCCAATTCTCCAATCAACCAAATTACAATGTTGAGTTTATCAATCTGATTGTCATAATAACCAATGTAGTGAATAAATACCCAAACCAACACCATTGTCAACATAATCAATAGAGACGAGCCAAAAATCGAACACTATTGACAATACACCAACAACTCATAACAATCAACAGTATACCTGACAGGCCATAACGGTTCCCTCCATCAAAACTCGGGCTTGAGAAATCAAGAGTTTTCTCTGTGGACCAACACAAGTAGACTAAATTTGCCCCCGAACATCGGGTGAGAACCTCCGAGACCAATGGTGCACACAAAGGGAATACCACAAATAAATTCACAGACAGGGTGTCAATTCCCATGATATGAGAGACTATGAACATAGTGTTGGACACACCTACCACACTTAGATTTGGGGGGTGAATGAGTGTGGGGATCTTTTTCCCAAAACTTCTCTCTTACACAAAAAATACTTAGTTAACATTCAACATTTTCTCATTACTTATTGTTTTCATTTATAATTAGTTATATGTGAATACATATCAGCAACATATCATCAACAAATCATCTCCACAAGGAACACAAAGAACACAAGATGTATGTACAATTTTTCTTTTTATTATGGACTTCAATCCAGGGGTTTTTCAGCAACAACTGAATAGAGTACAACTCTACGAGAGCACCAGCTCTATATGCAAGACTTAGCTTACATTCTCACCACCAACTGAGATGAGGCAACAATCCTCAACAGATATCAATCTGTCAACATAAACAAGTGCATCAACCATGCACCAACCTGTGCCAAACAACCTGTCATCAACCTGTACCATAAACAAGTGCATCCAACCATGTACCAAGTATATACCAATCATGTGTCAAATACTCATAAAAAATGACTCATCAATATGTAGTCAATAACCCCAACTTGAAATAATCATAACTTTGTACCTGTAATGAATAAAGATCTAAAACTGATACACAATGTTCTTCAGTGTGTTTTATACAATTCCTCCAGGTGGCACTACTTGGAACCTCTCAGAAAAGGAGTTATAGCAAAAATGTCATACCTGGCTGAATTATGTCTTATTCTAGAGAGCGACTTTGTAGAGCGTGCCCTGCACAAAATTTTCATTTAATTGACCAAAAACTATTACAAAACATACTAAATATGGTACCCTAACCAAAACATTTGGTCTCATTGAATTTGGATCTGCTATGAAGACGTTATGACATTTTTACTCGAAACACCTGTTTTTGACTAGTTTCAGGACTAGCCACAAACCCTATTTTCCACAGAGTGTAACTCCCAAAATACAACGACCCACAAGATGATTTTTTTACCACAGATACTTGGATATGTTTTCTCATTGGAATAACAATTTCATGGTCTGAATCATTATATAAAAAAATTTATAGCGAAAATGGTATGATGACCTGTAAATAACATACCTTAGAAAGCATCATCAAAACAATTTATCCTACCTTCAATTCCTGCCCTCTTTTCTTCACCTTCCTTCTGAAATTCGGCTTAGATATCCTTGGTTACCTCATTCACCTTTATATCTTCAATATGCTCAAGTGTTCCACACCAAAAATTCTCAAAAAGGTCTCACAAGAAGCTCTTCATCAATACTCCAAAAGATATTCTCACAAGAAGCTCTCCATTGATCCACAAAAAGGATGATCTACAAGAGACCATTTCTATCTTATTTATACTTTTATCATCTAGGTCACTTAACCCATTTTTAGGTCACTTAACCCATTTCGAGGTCACTTAACCTATTTTCCTTCTTTTAGGGTTAACCACTTTCCATAAATATAAATTTCTCCAATATTTTATCATTTAAATATTCCTTCTTGATTTTCTCATCTTACTTTATCATTTCTTTATTTTTTCACTTCTCTTTATTATTTAAATAATCCACCTTGAATTTGTCACCTTAATTTATAATTAAAATAATGATTTCTTCTTTTAGGTCACTTAACCCATTTCTAGGTCACTTAACCTATTTTCCTTATTTTTAGGGTTAACCACTTTCCATAAATTGAAGGTTCTCCAATACTTTATCATTTAAATATTCCTTCTTGATTTTGTCACCTTACTTTATCATTTCTTGATTTTGTCACTTATCTTTATTATTTAAATAATCCACCTTGAMTTTGTCATTTTACTTTATCATTTAAATAATGATTTCTTCTTTTAGGTCACTTTGACTTCTTTGACCTTGGGGGCTTCAAGCCTTCATGTGGGGCCCTTCATCTTCGTAAGGCCATAACTCTCAAACCATGAGGTGTTATGTGACATTCCACATACCACCAGAAATGGCATGACAAGCACTATCCATCTAGGATAGTTTCACCAATAATTTTCTTCATCTTCATCTCATTATTCCACATACAAGCATGGGTCCTCCAACCATTCTTCTAGGATAAATCAATCCGTAAAGCGTCTTCCCGTGAGGGATTTCACCATAAATAGAACACTTTGGAGTTCATCCATTTGTGCACCTTATCAATCATGATAAGACAATAATGAGTCATCTAAACATTTTTCCAACAATGCATCATATACCAGTGAAACCACAACGATCCATCTTCATCATGTATCAATGACAACTCATTGATCCATCTTCATCTATGCAATCTCATCAAGAAAAATAGATATTATATTACATCAATCAATCAATTGACATCAATGAATCAAACCATTGGCATCAATGACAACATGATCCAACACATAGGAGCAAGGTTCCATTATGGTCCTATAACAACACTTAGAACATGCAGGGTATAACCCTCGTGTTTTTCCCAATTGACCAACTAACAACACTGAGATATATAAGAGCCGAGAAAAATAAATATAACCCACTGTGCAACCATTAGTAGCATGAACAAACCATACCCAAGTGAAACAATGTGCAATGACCCTAGGCATTTTAAAACCCAGTAACCCTAGAACAACAAATGACTGGTATGGTAATATAAATGTGTGGATTCAACCAACCAATCTAGACAAAATGAAACCCTCCATCTAAAACTAACAAGGATGACAAAGAGCCTTTATGGCTGCTAACACTCAGAATGAACAATAACATTGTGACTTCAAGTATTATTGCAATGAAACCAGCAACGATTCATCCCAAAAAAATATCACAAATTTACACAGTTTCTAGACTCAAGGAAAGAATAGACCCATACATCCCGAGACAATGTTTATTTCATAACCAGAGAAAATTCATGGATGGAAAAAATACATACCTTTAACCAAGAGAACCTTAAAAACATGAGCTTGTCCGAGAGGTTCTTCCTTTGCTTGAAAGTCCGATCCTAACCATAGCAAGGCACAGTTGAACAATAGCCAAACTAGGGTGGCGACTAGTGGAAGGAGTAGGAGTTACGTGTAGTAAATGGATGTCACCTCTATCCCCAATCATTCAATTCCTTAGTACATGCCAACCATCTCCTCTTTAACACATTCAATTAAACCATGCGTCCATCACTCTGTCAAACGCGCCACCCACATCATATCTTACCATTTCCAATTAAACAATAATGCATATCAACCATATTTTCATATACGTCCATAAATCACATAGTTATTAATTTTTTAGATAGGGTTACAATGATCATTTAAATTTCAATGCATGTAGCATAAGAGCATAGTTCAACTCTTCCTTTTGCATTTTGTTTAGGTTTCTTTTATTTCCTTTCAAATGCTCTTATGTGTTGTTGCTAACATGTTTATGGTGCAGGTGTAATAGTAAGGAATCCATGAACATATAGCAATGATAACAATGGTTGACATAGGCCATCATAACATGAAATTAGAGCCTAGATAAGTAGAAACAACAAATAACATGCCTTATCCATCGCTAATAAAACCAAGATTTCATCAACCATGTAGAACTCTGTAAGCAATGTCAAACAACAACATAACATGAAATAAGATCAAATCTGATTTCCCAATATACAAGGGGGTCCCACCTATTAGTATTATGTATCTTGTTAGCTTATAATAATAGGATTTAGCAATACTTTACGGGAAAAAACCTCGTTGCGATTTTAATCATCAACACACCTATTCCACGGGCTCGAAAAACAGTTTTCCATCTTGGCAGTTTTTCAGTAGTTTTTTGGGTTTCAAAATTATGGGGTCGTTTTGAGGCCCTAAATGACGTATTTTGGGGAATTGGGGCCCATGCAATTTTTTTATTAATTGGGTTGGTTTTCATTGATGTCAACCCTTGAAGAAATTCTGGTAGCGAATTCCGATAGCACAAAGGTTTGGGTAATGTACCCAAGTTTGTTTGATTTATAATGGTATGAGTTTTGATATATTTGTAGGTAAGGCTATTCTATATGGATAGTACATGTCATGCCATTTCCAGTGGTATGTGGAATTTCACATAACTCCTCACGGTTTGAGAGTTATGGCCTTACGCAGTTGAAGGACCCTCATATGATTGGCTTGAAACCCCAAAAGGTCAAAGAAGTCAAAGTGTTTGCATAGAATATTATTTAAATAATAACATGAAGTGATAAAGTCAAAGAGGATTATTTAAATAATAAAGAGAAGTGAAAAAATCAAAGAGGATTATTTAAATAATAAATTGAAGTGACAAAGTCAAGGAGGATTATTTAAATAATAAAGTAAATCAAGAGCTTTCTTATTATGGAAAGTGGTTATAAGAAGGCTAACCCTAAAATGAGGAAAATGGGCTAAGTGTTCAAGTGGCTATTGGATACATGGACAAGTGGAAAATTGGGCAAAGTTGCACATAAGTGACTATGTGGACAAAGTGGCTATGTGGACGAAGTGGCCTAGAAGATGGTTCTAAGGAAGCTACTTGGAGAGTATAAATAAGAGACAAGGCTCTCTCATTTTAATCACACTTGAGCATATTGAATATCTACAAGTGACTGAGGTAACCAAAGGATATCTAAGCCAAATTTCAGAGGGAAGGTGAAGTAAGGAAGGTCGAAGTTCAAAGGAGGATAAATTCTTTTGATGATCCTTTCAAAGGTATGTTATTTACAGGTCATCTCACCATGTTTGCAATAACTTTTTTTCTAGAATGAATCAGATCGTGAAATTGGGAGTTCATTGAGGAAACATATCCAAGTATATATGGTACGAATTCCTCTTGTGGGTCGTTGTATTTTTGGATTTACACTTTGTGGAAAATAGGGTTTGTAGCTAGTCTTGAAACTAGTCTAAAACATGTGTTTCAGGTAAAAATTCCATAACTTCATAACAGATCTAAATTCAGTAATACCAAATGTTTTGATCAGAGTACATTCTGTAGTATTCTTTGTAAAATTTTCAAATCCATAAAAAAAATATTATGTACGGGGCACGCTCTACAAGTTCTCTCTCTAGAATAAGAAAGAATTCAACAAGGTATGTCATTTTTTCTATAACTCATTTTCTGAAAGGTTCCAAGTAGTGACCCCAAGAGGAATTTCATAAAACACACTGAATAACATTTTGTATTATTTTCATATCTTTATTCATTACAGGTACATAGTTATGATTATTTCAAGTTAGGGTTGTTGACTAATCCAAAACTAGTTATGTGAGACTAAAGTAAAGTTTGATGAAAATGCTAGTCTCTTGTTGTTAAAGTTAATGAAGGCTTACAGGTATGTGATCATATACACCAAGTTTATTATAGAGTTACAAATCATATTTGGATGATGAAATTGATGAGGGATTTTTGTTGAGCTTGAGGTACAGGTTGGTGCATGGTTGAAGCACTTGTTTATGGTACATGTTGATTACAGTTTCAGGTATATGTTGATGCATGGTTGATGCATGGTTCAGGTTATTGATACAATTTTTTTGTTGCAGGTTGATTGTTATAGGTTTACAATAGTATATCTCACAGTGATAGTGTGAAAGTGGTTACATCATTCTACTTATACATCAGGGTGGTTGGACGGGGCAAGGATAGGTGGTTGTAGCCACCTTTTGGTTGTAGCTAGAGAACATAGGGGGTTGTAGCCTCCTTCTATTTGTATCCATAGAATTGGGTATTTTGATCTTCCCTTAGTTTGTAGCCTAAGAAACTAAGGGGTTGGAGCCTCCTTCTAGTTGTAATTGGAAAACAAAGGAAGTTGGTGCTTCCAATGAATGCAATTCTTCAAGACATATAAGAAAAAAAAAATTGTGGTTTTCTCCTGCTTTGGGTTTCCACATAAAAACACTGATGTACTGTGTATGTGTATGATTTTTCATTTTTTATTTACTCTGCAAATATTGGATGATAATGCTACATTGATATAACACTTGAATTATATGGTTAAAAAGGATTAGATTTCTCTATTACTGATTCACCCCCCCTCTCAGTAATCCAACAATTGGTATCAGAGCAGGTTCCTTCATAAATCAGTTTAACCCCTGAAAGGTAGATCATGGAGAGAAACAACATGTATAAAAATGGAATACCATATTTTGATGGACAAAAGTATGTAGTTTGGAGCATAAGGATGAAGACATATATACACGTACAATGATTTGAAATTTGGCAATCAATTGTAGATGGATACAAAACACCAGCAATTCTGCCAACAAATGACAAAACAGTGAAACTCGATTAGAATAATTCCAAATCCACAAATGCACTTCTGAATGGTCTTGGAGAATCAATATTCACAAAAGTTGGACATTGTAAATCCGCTAAAGATATTTGGGACAAACTTCAAAATATTTATGAAGGAGATTCAAAAGTCAAAGCAACAAAGCTTCAAACTTATAGAGGTCATTTCGAACAACTAAAGATGAAGGAAGATGAAAATATTGTAGCTTACTTTTTACAAGTCAGTGAAACAATAAATGCAATCTTGGGATTGGGAGAAGAAATCAAAGAATCTGTAATTGTTCAAAAGGTACTAAGATCTCTTCCTATGAGATTTGACCCTAAGATATCAACACTAGAAGAAAGAGAATATCTAAACTCAATAAGCATGGACGAACTACATGGAATCTTCACAGCATATGAAATGCAAACTAAATAGGAAAATCCAAATATAAAAGAAGCAACCTTCAAAGCATCCAAAAGGTCAAAGCAAAAGGGAAAGAAAAAAGAAAAATAACATAGCAACAACCGTGACGTCTCAGAAGATGGTGAAGAAGCGACCAACTTTGTCAGACGATTGAACAAGGGAACCAACGACAAGTATAGAGGTAAGATTCCTTTTATTGGTTTTAATTGTGATGGTATTGGTCATTTTGCTAACAAATGTCCTCATAAAAAAAAGAGAAATGATGAAGGTTACTCAAATAGAAAACAAACATATAAAGGCAAAAGAACCACAAAGAAATTTTTCAACAAAAGCTTATGCACCAAAGAATACATCTCATCATTAGTTGAAGATGAAGTCAGTGAAAGTGAGACAGAAAGAGTTCTATTCATGGCAATAGAAGACTCTAATAAATAAGACGTCGAAGAAGAATATGAAGAGGCAAAATCTGACTACCGAGAAGAATTGTTGTGTAACACAAAAGTTATCAGAAGAGAAAATAAGAAAAGAAAGAAACTACATGCAGAACTAGACAAGAAAGAAGACACTCAGGAACTAGAAGAAATGATCACAAATTTGAAGGTTCAAATTGAAGGAGATAAAATAATTGAAGAAGCACTCAAAGAACAACTAAAAGGAAGAGACAAGATCATTGGAAATTTGGAAGCATAAATTGTCACATTAAGAAAGGATATTCAAAATAAAAATATGTAGAACAACTCAAAAGTTTTGAATGACATTATCAACAGTCAAAAACCTCATCATGACAAGTCCAGACTTGGATACAATAAGATAGAAAAGGGATAAATCCCCAAAACAACAGAACATGAATCATATCCAAAAAGCTATGCAGAAATAATCAAAGGGGATAGGAATGTATACAAATGAAATTATAGGGACACTCCTCCACCGAGAATATTTAGATTCCAGAATCAATGGCCAACAGAAATAGATAGGCCTCAGGAAGAACAAGGATTCATAAGAGTACCTCCTTTAATAATATCTTCAAATCCTGGGTATCAAACTATTTTTTTTGGTTTATGTTATGCATGTAATAATTTTGGGCATAAACATGTGAATTGTAGAGCTAACAACAGGAACATAAATAAATTTGAAAGTCATACAAAAAAGGGTTATCCAAGAAGGCCTAGTGAAACACAAAGAAGAAGTTACAACATGTTTGAATCTTTGAGCACTGAAGTGGAATGCTACAAATGTAACAACTTTGGACACATAGCCAAAGATTGAAAAATGGAAGTCTCTCCTAGAGAACCACAACATAACAACAATAGTCACCGACATGAACCTCAGAAAATGGCATAAATAAGAATGGAGATTCGGTATAGAAATGAAGAATGCACACTCGCTCTACAAGCTAAGAAGAAGAAACGTGGTTGGTATGTTGTTAGTAGATATTCAAAACACATGACAGGTGATAGAGACATGTTTCTTACATTAAGAAAGGAAAGATATGAATCAGTCTCCTTCAGAAATGATGATTAAACTAAAATCATTGGAAAAGGCACAGTCATAAATTGGAATAAGAATACCAAGGCAGAAAATGTTCTACTAGTAGAAGATACGAAACATAATCTTCTAAGTGTGATTCAAGTGTGTGACCAAGGTCATAAAGTTACTTTCGATTCATAAAAGTGAGAGATAAGATAATAAGGTTTAGGATAATTGATTGCAACAGCTACAAGAACTTCAAGCAGCATATATGTATTAAGTGAAATTGGAAATAAAAAGTGTTTCCTAGGAAAGGAAGATGAAAGTTGGATATGGCATAGAAGAATGGGTCATATAAATTTTGATAACCTTTTCAAAGTCAACAATAGGGAAGCGGTTATAGAAATTCCCCAGATCACGAAACCAACCGACACTTTATGCAAGCATTGTCAACAAGAAATGAAAACAAAGACCAAGTTTAAATCAAAAGAATATTCAATGACAAGACCACTAGAAATATTTCATATTGATCTAGTTGGACCAACTAAAATAAAGAGTTTAAAAGGTGAGAAATACTTTATGTTATTAGTTGATGATTATACAAGAATGACTGCAGTTTTCTTTCTCAGGGATAAGTCAGAAGCTTTTGAAAACTTCAAGGTCTACAAGGAAATGGTTGAAAATGAAATGGATTAAAAATCAAATGCTTGAGATATGATAATGGAGGAGAGTTCAATTCAAAGTAATTTATGGACTACTGCAACAGGAATGGAATAAAAAGACAATTATCTGTTGCTAGGACAACTCAACATAATGGAGTTGTTGAAAGAAAGAACAAGACAATACAAGAAATGGATCGAACAATTATAATGGATTCCAAATTGACAAATATCTTTTGGACACAAGAAGTGCATACAAAATTTCACATTCAAAATAGAGTAATTCTCAGAAACAACACTGAAAAAAATCCCTATGAGCTATGGAAAGGAAGACCAGTAAATGTGAAGCACTTCATAGTTTTTGGAAGCAAATGCTACATAAAAAGAGAAGATGGCAGAATGGAAAAGTTTGACTCTCGTGTGGACAAAGGAGTGCTTGTTGGTTACTCAATTACAAGGAAAGAATACAATTGGTACAACATGAGATTGAGCAAAGTTGTGGAAAGCCTCAATGTAACAATTCATGAAATGGGTAGACAATAATTAAAGGAAGAAGAAAATGAATCAATGGAACAAATTTATGAAGAAGAAGTAGAATAAGAAAAAGAACTAGAAGGGGAAGATGAAGAGTATCCGATAGAAGTAGAAGAGCAAGTTCAACAAGTACCTCCAAAGACACCTAGCAGACGAGTAGATAAGAATCATCCTTTAGATCAGATTATCGGAAACAAAGATGTAGGAGTTGATACTAGAAGAAGAATATGTTCACTAGAACTAATGAACCTAACACTCTCATCTATGATCGAACAAACCATTTTTGAAGAGTCCAACAACGATGAATTTTGGAATAAGGCCATGGATGAAGAATTGGATCAAATAAAGAAAAATTACACTTGGGAATTGGTTCCAAGACCAAAGGATAAAAATGTGATCAGCACAAAGTGGGTATACATGAATAAATTGAATGAATATGGATAGGTTACAAGGAACAAAGCTATATTGATATGTAAAGGATATGCATAGGTTGAAAGAATCGACTTTGACGAGACATTTTCCCCAGTTGCCAGAATGGAATCAATCCGTTTTCTTTTAGCTTATGCATGCTCCAAAAATATTAAAGTGTATCAGATGGATGTAAAATAATCTTTTCTAAATGGGGAACTTGAAAAAAAATTCTACATTGAGCAACCAGAAGGATTTCAGTTGTCAGAGAACGCAGATTATGTGTGTAAATTAAAGAAGGCCTTGTGGTCTAAAACATGCTCCTAGAGCTTGGTACTCTAGATTGGATAAATATCTACAGTAGGTAGGGTTGAGAAAAGGAAGTGCAGAAAACCACCTCTACATCAAGGTAACTCAAGATAGTATTTTATTAATTTAAGTTTATGTTGATGATATTATTTTTGGAAGTATTGATGACAGGTTAAGCCAGAAATTTGCAAAGGATGTGCATAATGAATTTGAAATGTCATTACTTGGAGAACTATCCTTCTTTTTGGGTATTCAGATACATTAAAACAACCAAGGAATTTTTATTTCTCAAACCAAGTATATCAGAGAAATGCTAAAGAGGTTCGGAATGGAAGATTGCAAACTAGTTATCACTCCCATGCAAACTAGTTGCAAGTTGAGCAAAGATAATGATTCAAAGTCTATAGATCAGAGACAATATAGGTCAATGATTGGTATTCTACTATATGTGACACCATCCAGACCAAATGTAATGCAGGTTGTTAGATAGGTGGCACAATTTCAAGCAGCACCAAAAGAATCACATGTATTAACAGTGAAGAGGATTTCCAGATCTCTCAAAGGAACATAATATTTTGGATTATGATATCCAAAAGGAAAGGATATATCACTTATTGCCTACACATATGCATATTGGGTAGGTTTCATTGATGATCGACAAAGCACCAGTGGAGGAGTGTTCTACTTGGGTGAGTGTTTAGTATCATGGCTAAGCAAGAAACAATCATCAGTATCCTTATCTACAACCAAGGGAGAGTATATTGTAGCAAAAGCATGTTGTACACAGGTTTTATGGATGAAACAAATTCTAACAGATATACAGGTTGAGTATGATGATCCCATTCCAATCTATTCTGATAATACAAGTGCCATTAGTATCTCAAATAACCCGATGATTCACTCCAAGACGAAGCACATTCCAATCAAGTATCACTTTTTAAGGGAATACGTTGCAGAAAAGAACATCAAAGTTGAATATGTGGGCACAAAAGAACAAGTGGAATACATCTTTACAAAACTCCTTCCACAGGAAGCCTTTGAGTATCTTCACCAAACACTCGGAGTTATTTCTACTCCAAAATGAATGTTTTTGAATTCTTATCTTATATGTCTTAGATGTACACGAGGAAGCACCATAAAGAGGACAGTTCAGGTTGGGAGACCAGATGAGTCAGTTAGGGGGATAAAACCTGAATGGAAAGATACCTTTTCCATTTATGACAAAGGGGGGGTGTTTGTCAAATGCAGAGGAAAAAGGCATGGTTCCAGTGGGAACGTTGGTCACAAAGATGTAGGCATGGTACTAGGGGAGCATTGGTCACATAGATGCAGGCATGGTACCAGGATGAGCGTTGGTCACAAAGATGTAGGCATGGTACCAGGGATGCATGAGTGATATGATTTCAGTATTTCATCAGAATGTTTCCATCAATGACCAAGGGGGATATTGTTGATTAATTGGCTTGGTTTTCATTGATGTCAACCCTTGAAAAAATTCCGATAACACAAAGGTTTGGGTAATGGACCCAAGTTTGTTTGATGTATAATGGTATGCGTTTTGATATATTTGCAGGTAATACTATTCTATATGGATAGTACATGTCATGCCATTTCCATTGGTATGTAGAACGTTACATAACTCCTCACGGTTTGAGATTTATGGCCTGACGAAGTTGAAGGACCCTCATATGATTGGCTTGAAACCGCAAAAGGTCAAAGAAGTCAAAGTGCTTGCAAAGAGGATTATGTAAATAATAAAGTGAAGTGACAAAGTAAAATAGGATTATTTAAATAATATAGTGAAGTGACAAAGTCAAAGATGATTATTTAAATAATAAAGTGAAGTGACAAAATCAAAGAGGATTATTTAAATAATAAAGTGAAGTGACAAAGTCAAGGAGGATTACTTAAATAGTAAAGTAAATGGATAACTTTCTAATTATGGAAAGGTTATAAGAAGTATAAACCTAAAATGAGGAAAATGGGTTAAGTGTTCAAGTGGCTATTGGATATATGGACAAGTGGAAAATTGGGCAAAGTTGGACATAGGTGACTATGTGGACAAAGTGGCATAGAAGATGCTTCTAAGGAATCTACTCGGAGAGTATAAATAAGAGGAACGACTCTCTCATTTTAATAAAACTTGAGAATATTGAATATATACAGGTGACTGAGGTAACCAAAGGATATCTAGGCTAATTTTAGAGGGAAGGTGAAGTAAATAAGGCCAAAATTCAAAGGGGGACAAATTATTTTGATGATGCTTTCTAAGGTATGTTATTTACAAGTCATCTCACCATTTTCACAATAAATGTTTTTCTAGAATGATTCATACCGTGAAATTAGGAGACCATTGAGGCAACATATCCAAATAGTTTTGGTACAAATTTAATACTATGGGTTGTTTTATTTTTGGAGTTACACTCCGTGGAAAATAGGGTTTATGGCTAGTCCTGAAACTAGTCTAAAACAGGTGTTTCGGGTAAAAACGTCATAACTTATTCATAACAGATCCAAATTCAGTAAGAGAAAATGTATTGGTTAGAGTACAGTTTGTAGTATTTTGTGTACAATTTTCATATCCATACAACAAATATTTCGTGTGGGGTACACTCTACACGTTCTCTATATAGAATAAGCCATAATTCAACAAGGTACGCCATGTTTTCTATAAATCCTTTTATGGGAGGTTCTAAGTAATGAACCCTGGAGGAATTGCAAAAAACACACTGAAGAACATTGTGTACTATTTTTAGATATTTATTCATTATAGGTACATAGTTATGATTATTTCAAATTAGCGTTGTTGACTAATCCAAAACTAGTCATGTGAGACTAAATTAAAGTTTGATGAAAATGCTAGTCTCTTGTTGTTAAAGTTAAGGAAGGTTTGCAGGTATGTGATCATATACACCAGGTATATTACAGAGTTATAAATCATATTTGGATGATGAAATGGATGAGGGATTTTGGTTTAGTTTGAGGGACAAGTTGGTGCATGGTTGATGCACTTGTTTATGGTACATGTTGATTATGGGTTGAGGTACAGGTTGATGCATGGTTGATGCATGGTTCATGTTGTTTGGTGAGAGTTGATTGGTACAAGTTTACAACAATACATATCACAATGATAGTGTGACAGTGGTTCCATCATTCTACTTGTACTTCAGGGCGATGGGACGGGGCAAGGATATGTTGTTGTAGCTAGAAAACATAGGGGGTTGTAACCTCCTTCTGGTTGTAGACAGAAAATTGGGGAGTTGTAGCTTCCCTTAGGTTGTAGCTTGAGAAACTAGGGGGTTGGAGCCTCCTTCCAGTTGTAGCTGGAAAACAAAGGAAGTTGGTGCTTCCAATGAATGTAATTCTTCAAGACATATAAGAAAAATAATTCTATGTTTTTCTCCTACTTTGGGTTTCCACGTAAAAACACTGGTGTACTATATATGTGTATGATTGTTCATTTGTTCATTTTTTATTTACTCTAAAAATATTTGATGATAATGATACATTGATATAACACTTGCATTATATGGTAAAAAAGGATTAGATTTCTCTATTACTTATTCACCCCCCCTCTCAGTAATCCAACACAAATTCCAAAGGAACTAGCCCAAGCTAGTCAAAAATCGTTCTTCTCATTTAGGCCTTTCCAACAGTGTATCGAGCGCCCCAAATGGAGATTGTATGAAAAATTTACACCCTCGAGAAGTTGACGTATCAACTACCCCCATCGAGGCCCACAAACCTTTTGGATTTTCATCTTCCGGGGTTAGGGTTTTTTATTTTCCTTATGTTAAAAATGCCCTTATAGCTGTTGGATTACTGAGAGGGGGGGTGAATCAGTAATAGCGTAATGATAATCCTTTTTCTTCAAATTTTATATCAATGTAGAATTATCATCCAATAATGAGCAGTAAGAAATAAACAATCACACACATACACAGTGCACCAATGTTTTACGTGGAAACCCAAATCAGGAGAAAACCACTGAATGTTTTTTCTTATATGTATTGAAGAATTACAATCATTGGAAGCACCAACTTCCTTTGTTTTCCAACTGCAATTGGAAGGAGGCTTCAACCCCCTAGTTTCTCAAGCTACAACCTAAGGGAAGCTCCAACTCCCCAATTCTCTGGCTACAACCCCCTATGTTCTCTGGCTACAATCGGAAGGTGGATACAACTACCTGTCCTTGCCCCATCCAACCGCCATGAAGTAGAAGTAGAATGATGGAACCATTATCACACTATCACTGTGAGATATACCACTGTAAACCTATACCAATAAATCTGAACCATGCATCAACCTGTAATCAACCTATACTATAAACAAGTGCATCAACCGTGCACCAACCTGTACCAAAAAACCTGTAATCAACATGTACCATAAACAAGTGCATGCAACCATGTACCAAGTATGTACCAATCATATTTCAACTACTCATAAACTATGACTCATCAATATGTACCAACATCATCAACTATACACCTCATGTATGTGCCAACTCATCAACTACTTGTCTCAACCATGTACTCAACATGTACCTCAACCAAAATCCCTCATCAATTTCATCATCCAAATCTGATTTGTATCTCTGTAATAGACCTCATTTATATGATCACATTCCTGCAAACCTTCCTTGACTTTAACAACAAGAGACTAGCATTTTCATCAAACGTTTATTTAGTCTCACATGCCTAGTTTTGGATTAGTCAACAACCCTAACTTGAAGTAATCATAACTTTGTATCTATAATGTATACAGATCTTAAACTGATATACAATGTTATTCAGTGTGTTTTATACAATTCCTCCAGGTGTCACTACTTGGAACCTCTCAGAAAAGGATTTATAGCAAAAATGGCATACCTTGCTGAATTATGGCTTATTCTAGAGAGCGACCTTGTAGAGCGTGCTCCACACGAAATATTTGTTGAATTGATCTGAAACTATTACACAACATACTATAGACTGTACCCTAGCCAACACATTTTTTTTCACTGAATTTGGATCTGTTATGAATACGTTATGATGTTTTTAACCGAAACTCTTGTTTCTGACTAGTTTCAGGACTAGCCAAAAACCCTATTTTCCATGGAGTGTAACTCAAAAAATACAACGACCCATAAGATGAATTTTTTACCAAAGATATTTGGATATGTTTTCTTAATGGAATAATAATTTTATGGTCTGAATCATTATAGAAAAAAAAATTATAGCGAAAATGGTGAGATGACCTGTAAATAACATACCTTAGAAATCACCATCAAAAGAATTTATCCTTCCTTGCATTTTGGCCTTCTTTTCTTCACCTTCCCTTAGAATTTTGGCTTAGATATCCTTGGTTACCTCAAACACCTATAAATATTCAATATGATCAAGTGTGATTAAAATGAGAGAGCCTAGCCTCTTATTTATACTCTCCAAGTAGCTTCCTTAGAAACATCTTCTAGGTCACTTTGCCCACTTTCCTTATTTTAGGGTTAACCCACTTCTAATTTCTCCATTAAATTTATTATTTAAATAATTTAT
>ML793746.1:95886-110793 GCA_009831015.1 Picea engelmannii
CAGGAGATGTTACGGCCAGCTGGAGGCAAATTTGGTGAAACCGAAGGATTTTTTGTCCATCACATGCCCATATACAATAACCTCCTTCATTTTTCTCCCAGGTTTCATCATTGAACAGAAAAACATGTCTGTTCGAACCCATTTTTTGCAGAAAACTGGTCCGTCTTTCATGGCAGAAAGTTCCAAATTTTGTGGGAGTGGTGGCTATTTTTGGCCGAGGCGGTTAAAACCGACTCTAGAAACTGATGGGGAGGTCTATCCTATTTATCCAGAGAATTTTAATGTAAAATGGTTCGACCTGTGTGGTTCCTTGCTGGACTGTGGCTGTGTTTGGCCAGAGAACTCTTTCTGTACTCTTTAGATGAATGCTCAGTAATAGGACATGCTTTTTACAGGATTCTTGTGTGGATGTGTTGGTGGCGTTTTTTCTCTATTGAGTATTTTCCTGTCATCTTTTCATTTGTTGTCAATTCTTATTATCAGAAGAAGAGTAAAAGAGTAGAATTTATTAGCAAATACTCTACATCTGATCTTGTGATAATCTTTATGTTTTCTTCTGAAAGCCTAGTTTATGAATTCTTAACTGCTCATTTTCTTGGATTTTTCCTCCCCTTTTTCTTCCTCAAATCGACACCATCAAAACTTAATTTGATCCAACATTTCCACTACCTTGCCCTGTTTAAGAGTTATGTCTAAGATCTGAGAGTGAATCACATTTTTAAGCACATACCCCATTTGCCCAATGGCCCTCCTTGCTGTTCCAAAACAACCATTTAAAAACCCCAACCCATGTTCTTCATAACTAGTCTAATACCTATTAAAACAAAGTTATATCAGATAGAGAGATCCCTCTCTGAGTCTTGGAGGGCTAGATCCAAGACTCGAAGTGGTTTTGATGTTGCCTCTGTGACTACCCCACGGCCTTGGGAAAATTACAGAGTGCTAACACTTACCACGTAGCATTTCAGATAGTAGTGTCTTACACCACGAAAACATTTACTCAGAGCATTTTTTGCACAGTGGTTAATGAAGGTGCCTCGACATGTGTGACGTATTCGGCGTGTTGGAAGGCCATCGGTCAACCCGTTTTGGCTCCGTCACCTACCCTTCTTACCGCTTTCGATGGTCATTCATTCCAACCACATGGAATCATCCCCTCTTTTCCTGTGCAGTTAGGAGGGAAGACCATGTGCGTCAAAGTTGAAGTGGTCGATGTGTCTCTCAACTACAATCTCTTGTTAGGAAGGAGTTGGACCTACGCTATGCAAGCAGTGGTTGTGATAGTTTTTTGGGTCTTGTTGTTTCCACACGAGGGCTCGATTGTAACCATTGATCAATTATCCTTCTCCCATCTTGACCCCTCATCGGGGGTATCCACGGTCCCGATGATTGATAACCCTAAGCCCGACATTGTCAACGTAGGGGTTGGTTTTTTCCCACCTTTGATGGGTACTTTTGATTACCTGCCTCTGACTGACAATGTCCATTAAATGTCGGCTATCCCCGACCAGCCTAGGGCCGAATTCTTTCAAATCTCGTTGTTTCACATGAATTACTTTAACGATCCATGGCATGGCCATGCCTTTATCTGCGGTAGAAGTTGCGTACTTTACAGTCCAACAAGCTTCCACCGACTCCGATCCGAATCCTGCACAGGAGTTAGATCCGGTTCTCGAGCCTATATGGGCTCAATGTTCCCTCGTCGATACTGATTCTTCAGAATTAGTCTTTCCCTCAAACGAGGCGATTATTGAGGCAATGAATTAGTCTTTAGAGTTAAGAAGAATTGAAGCAGGTGAATTCACTCTGACTATGACTGGAGGTAAGGCTTGTCCTATCAATCCTTTGTCTACGCACACTATTTACACTGAAGGAAATATGGAAAACATTGCTCAAACGATACCTATAGATATCTCCAGAATCCCTGGTGTCATGGAGAATATCTTCGTTGGAGAGGTCTTCTCCCCCGAAGAGATTCAAATCTACACATATTTATTTAAATAATTTCGTGACCTGTTTGCTTGGTCTTATGAGGAAATTCCAGGCATAGATCCAAGAATCATCTAACATGAAATCACGACGTATCCTGATGCTAAGCCGGTCCAGAAGAAGATTCGTCTAGTCAATCCTAGGAAAGCAGCAGTTATAAAGGATGAATTACAAAAACTACTCCAAGATGGTTTCATCTACCCCGTCCAATTGACTCAATGGGTGTCAAATCTTGTTCTAGTCAACAAAAAAAAGGGTACGATTCACGTATGTACGGACTTCCATGATTTGAACAAGGCCTGTCCAAAAGACAATTTCTCCACGCCATTTATTGACTAGATAGTCGATGAATGCGCAGGTTGTGAAGCCTTTTCTTTCATGGACATTTTTTCGGGATACAACCAGATATAGATCAAGCCTGAAGACTAACACAAAACCGCTTTCATCTGTCCATGGGGTACATTATATTATCAGAAGATTCCTTTTGGTCTAAAATATGTTGGAGCTACATTTCAGTGGGCCATGTCTTTTTCTTTCCACGACCTCAAACACATAGTCGAGGCTTATCTCGATGATTTAGCATCATGATCTCATAAGAGAGTTGATCATCCTACACACCTCCAACTTATCTTTGAGCGATGTCTCTACTACCGGATCTGCTTGAATCCAAACAAATGCAGTTTTTGCGTCACATCAGGTCGTTTGCTAGGTTTTATAGATTCAACAACAAGGATCATGGTCGATCCTCTAAAGTTTGAGGCAATAGTTCAGTTTCCTCCCCCGTGCACACTCCCTCAGCTTCAGAGTCTACAGGGAAAAGAAATTGTTTTACGACGTTTCATCGTGAACTATGCCGAGATCACAAAGGTTTTTATGCGTTTACTGAAGAAGGACATTCCTTTTCATTGGGACGAAGCCTCTCAATGCTCTTTCAAAGCGTTGAAATGCTCCCTCACATCCACCCCTATGCTTCGACCACCCAATTATAATAAAGATTTCTTATTGTACTTGGCCACTGTGGAGTCGACCATTGGTATGGTATTGGTTCAAGAGGATGATTTGCTCTCAGAATACGTGATCTACTACCTGAGATAAGGCTTGGTTGGACCAAAACTCAATTATTCCCACATTGAAAAACTTGTGTTGGCAGCAGTTCATGATGTCCAATGGTTCTGTCATTACATATTGTTTCGCAAGACCACCGTCATTGTCCTTGTGAATTTATTTGAATACATGCTGACACGACGTGTAATTGGTGGAAATATCAGTAGATGGATAGTTATCCTCCAGGAATTTGACTTGGATTTTGTTTCGGAAAAATCCAAAAATCCGTTGGTCTTTGCGGAACTCATTTCATAACTTTTGGTCGAATCAAGTGATGTTATACCCGAAGACTCCCCTATCAAAGGAGACATGTTTTTTATCGTGTCTTCAGACCCCTGGTACAGAGATATACTAGTCTATCTCTAGACTTTGAAGTTCCTTACCTCTGCTTCTTCTGATGAGTGTCGTCGTATACGCCATCAGGACAAAACTATCTCATACTCAAGGACACTCTGTATCATCGAGGTTTAGATTGCATCCTTCATCGGTGTCTCATCCATGAAGAAGCAAAAATCGTGCTTAACGATTTCCACACTGGAGCAAGTGGTGGTCATTTGTTTGGGTTGGAAACAACCCAAAATATTATGCGAGCCAGTTACTTTTGGCCAACATTAATCAAATATTGTGTTGAATCGTTCAAGAAGTGCCACCAGTGCCAGCTCTTCTCTCGGAAGATGAGGGCATACCCCACTCCCATGTTTCCCGTCATCACAGTTGGTCCCTTCACCAAGTGGGGGATTGATTATGCTACATGCAACCCTCCTTCCGCAAGGGGGCACCGTTATATCATAGTAGCAGTAGACTACTTCATGAATTGGGTCGAAGCTATGCCAACGTTTAAATATGATGGCGAGACTGCAACTCTCTTTTCGTTTAACCAGATAATAGCAAGGTTCAGCATCCCGAGAGAGATTGTCACTAACCATGGTAGTCACTTTCAGGAAAAAATGATGTCCAAGTTAAAATCAAATCTTGGGTTGAGGCAAGAACATTCATCACCCTACTACCCATAAGCGAATAGTTAGGTGGAAGATGTGAATAAATCCCTGAAGACTATTTTGCAGCAAACGATCAATTCGACCAGATCAAATTGGCATTTGATATTGTATTTGGCATTATGGGCTTACCAAATGTCTATTAAGACTGCAACCAGTTTCTCACCTTTTCAACTCATTTACGGGATGGAAGTAGTCTTGCCTATAGAGTGCCAAATCCCATCTCTAAAGTTGGCAGTATAGTTATTGCCAGAAACTTCACCGCTTGAAGAGCGTTTATTATATCTTAAGCAGCTCGATGAGTAGCGTCAAGATGCAACCTTGGCTAACGAGGCTCACAAACATAAATTCAAGTGTCAGTATGATCAGTCCATTCATCCTCGGATTTTCTCTGAAAGTGACCTTGTCCTAGTCTATGACCAAGATAAGGACCCCCTAGGGGCAGGCAAGTTCAAACCCATGTGGTTCGAACCTTTCATCGTGAAAGAGGTTCTAAAGAAGGGTGCTTATTGTCTAGTAGAATTTGAGGTAAATGATTTGGTGGAGCCTAGAAATGGGCTCTACCTCAAGAAGTATTACTCGTAGGTGGGTCACCTTGGGTGACTTCTTGTAACATAAGTATAGTCTTGTACATTCTCTTTTTAGTTTTTCGTCTATTTGGTTTTATGGATGTGTCATTTTTTATGTCATCTTTTTCACTGTGGCAGATGTCACATGAATCATAGGTGTTTGTTGGGTTCGCGGATGGTGCTATCTATCACACTCAGAGGCTTTATTTGACAGCTTGGGTGATTTTCACACCTCAGGGCCAGTTGTTATCTTCATGAGGTATCTGTTTAGGTGACGCCATAAACAATGTCACCGAATACAGCGCAGTATTAGATTTGCTTCTTGATTCTTTGTCCCATGGTGTATCTCATGTCCACGTCTACTTAGACGATCAACTGGTTGTGTCTCAGTTAAATGGGGTTTACCACATTTACGATCCTACACTACACCGATGGTTCCTTAGGTTACGTCTCTTAGAATGAAGTTTTGGTTACATTATGTATATCCATGTTCCTAGGAGATTGAATCAAATGACAGATATTCTAGCTAATCATGTATTAGATTGGAATATTGCACACATGTAAGAAAAATCACACACATGCACATGTAAATACATTTTTAAAATAGATGTAATCCATAAGACATAAAAAAAGATGTAAAAGATCCATATATATATAAAAAAAAATATCAGAGTACATGGGTGGGTGCAAGTGCCTCAAAAATATGTCCAGTCAAATCCATGGGGATTATGCCCTCAAAAATATACAAAACGTGCTCTCAGCACGTAAGTATTCTAGCCTAGCTAAGGGAGGGGTCTGTTGGGCCTACCATAGTCAATAACAACATTCGCCAAACACTGAAAAAGCTGGACCCGAGTTCATGGAACCCCAACTATGTGAGGTTTCATAGATGGTGGGTGTTGGCATGGGGGCATACCCAGGGTTCAAGGCTACGACAGCACACCAACAAAGCCCTAACTACCATCCCTTTCAGCAACACCTGCGCAACAGATGAAGTCTCACTCGAGGTAGAGGCAAGGGTGATTGTAGGACTCAAGTGTCTACAACCTTAGATGGGACACATATATGTGATTATAATACTTAATACATCTCTTAGCACCATTAATTCCTTAATATGTAATCATTATTCACTTCGTTGATATAAGAGAGCTTCACAGTATTCACATTAATCTACAATATTCAAGCACTTAGCATATACAAATGGATCAGAATGAGAATATCAAGCACTAAGCATGAATATATAGATAAGATCTAACATTCTCACATATAATAAGCACCAAGCATGAATATATCTATCTAAACATATCAGAGCACTTAGCATATAACATATGAACCCATCAAGACAAAGCACAAAGAACATAACACAGTGTTTATGTGGTTCAACACTTGCACCCTAGGGCTACGTCCACCAACTCTTATTCTTTATAGTCTTCGTTCAATCTGTTACAAGAACAAAGCCTCAAAACCCTTACTTTGTAAGAAACAAAAGATCTACGCATCTCGCTAGATACTTCTTCCTTGTGTTATAGCACAAATCCTTCTACAGTCTCTCATAGGGACTTGCACTCTACTTTGCAAGTCTTACACTGAATGCACAAAGCCTTGATCACATAGATCCCACTCTTGGCACTTAGCCTACATCACATAGATGCCAATTTCACTACTTCTCTATATGGCCTAGACATCTATATATACATACAAAATAGGCCTAAACATGGGTAAACCCATGGGCTGACATTCCATTCCCGTTACATATTCCCAAAAACCCAAAAAGCAGGTTGATATCCTGTGATCTCCACTTTGTCTTGCGCTCCTCCTTCGACAGGCTGTCGAAGTCTCAAAATAGGTCAACATGACCAAGAAACTCCCAAAACTTGGTCAAGGCCCAACATGCCCCAAAACTCACCTGTGACTCATCCCGAGTCACTCTGGCTTGACCAATTTTGCCTCTAATGCCTCAAGCTTGGCTCGAGCTGCTTCAACTTGCTGCTTTGTTGTGTCCTCTTCTTCAGTGAACTCCTAGATCACTATGGTATTCATTGTCCTTCTAGGCATTGTTCTATTGTGAGGACGACCTGTTCTAGCTCCTCTCCTTGGCTCTCAACCTATGTAAACAACAAACATGCCTTATCTTGTGCAGGTTGAATTCGTTGAGTGACTTCCATCAATTTTCTTTGAAGAATATGGATCTACTATTGAGTTGTACATTGTTCATGAGACCTCTTCATTCTATCTATAGATGAAAAGGCCTTCAACTGTGCTTGTAGTGTATCTGCGTACTCCTTCGCTTCTTGGAGCTGCGACTCCAATTCCTATAACTTAGGATTCTCAGTGAGGTTTTCATATGTCTGACCGCTTCGATTACTCAACTTCTTTCACTTCAAGGAAAGATCTTTTAATATGTCAACTGCGCTGGGGGAAGTTGCTTCTCGCTGGTCCCTTATGTCTTGAGGAGTCTTGGGCACAGTTCGGAGCTCCAAGTCTGCTATGCATTGTTGGAGCTGTTGGATTACTTCTTCGAGTTATGCCACCTACTGTGGAACTTTCTCTACAGTATTTAATTCAATGATTGTCACAGAGAGAAGTTCTCTATGAACCAGTTCCTTTACTTTGAGTTTCTCTGTGAGCAACTGTTCCTTTTCTTTATCCAGCTAAGATTTTTCTTCATCGAACTTCTCTTGCAAAGTAAGCTTCTCGTGTTCAACAGTACTGCGCTTCTCTAGAAGGTCTTCCTGTGTTTGCGCCAAAGCTTAGGTGGCTTGTGCTGTCTCCTCCTGTGCTCATCGAAATCGAGGTTTGACTGTATCAGCGATCCGGTGGAGTTGAGCTGGCTCATCTCCTATTTCTAGTGTTCCTGCTGATAGAGGCGTAGTAGAAACTGCGTTGCTGGACTATAGTGCCTACTACACTTCTTGAATTTCAACCATGATCTGACTGAACACCTCCTACTTAGCTTCCTACTTCTCTTCTATATCCAGTGAAGAATTTTTTAGTTTTGTGAATATGAAGTCGAATTCATCTGAAGTGAGGATGGTCTCAAACTTAGTCCTGGTTGCTTTTTATTTCTTCCTTGAGGAAGGTTTCAGAGGGTAAACCTTCCTTTTCTTTGAGGGGTCCTCCTCGTCTCTAGGCAGTGTAACCTTACCTTTATTTTGTTCCACTTCTATGCCATGTATCTCTCTGCCATCACCTTTCTCAGGTGAGATAGAATTAATCTTCGTCGAGGTACTGCTTACATCTTGGGCTTCTTCATTTTTCTTGGTCTTGATCGGTCTAGGTGTATCATGCATTGCCTATGGACTATTGATATCAGATAGCTCTGTGGGGTTCACTGGAACAGGGAGGTCCGCTGACCATTCCTTGGTAATCTATTCAAAGTCTTCCTCGATCATCTTGTAGTATGACTGCAGCTATTGTTTATGCTCATCAGCGCACGCTATGATATAGATGAAATGGTGGTCCACGCTGAATTTCATCAAGGGTCTAAACATGTGGAGTGTGTTCAGGTTTATGCGAGATTCAAACTAGTTAGCGGTCTTCCGCTGGGTGTAATAAGTGTGGAAGACAGAATTTGATTGCCACTTCTTGTTCATGTCATTGGAGTACCACAGTGTACTGAACTTCGCAGCCAATGGTTCAAAAGGCTCGATGTCTGGGAAGGTCGCACCTTCCAGAATCTCCCATGCAATGAACATGATTAATATGAGAAGCCAACTAAAGTGGAACTCATATCCTTGGTATTTCGCTTCCTTACAGTCTAGTTCTAACTGGTTCACCAAGTACTTCACCTAATTCATGTGTAGGCCCCGTGTGCACTTTCCTGCCATGTCGACTACGAATCCAGTTACTTGGGTGGGTCGGTTCTTGCAAACTAATCTCCCTGCGATCAGTTGACAGGCTAGGTGCAATACTCCGCTCTAGACAAAGGCTACATTGTAGCCTTGCGTGCCCTTATCTACGTCTCCATAGGTATCCTTTATCCTCCGGGCGAGAGCATGATCTGCGATCTTTCTGGGGTAGAAATCCTGTGGGTTGGGGCTTTGCATGCTTAGCCCTGTGATCTGATTGATCAATGTTGGATCCAATGTGAAGTGGAAGTTCAACCACAATTAACCTCCATGATATAAATACAATAGTAATTTGATGCATACATTCACCTCTTGGTGTTGCCCGAAGTGTGGAATCTTTATAACATTCAGTAGGGTGGACTACGCGAGGTTCTGGGTCGATGAATGAGGGGTAATATCTAAGTTATTTTATTTGGTTCTCATCAGATACTTATGCGAGGAAAGCATGTTGTAAACCTTCCTGTCACTGAGTTTGAAGTCACTAAAATTCAACGCTGCGAGCTTATCCTGGTCAGCATGAACTACACACACCTCTTTTGGAAGGTACGCAATGACCAACACGTATTCAAAGTCTCTGGGCACATTGTCTTGGTTTATTGTGTCGCTCAGAGGTGGTATATAGGCAGGTAAAATGCTTGGAATCATATTGGCATTCGTAATATCATCTTTGTGCTTCATTCATTTCTCATCAGCTGGCCGGGATGGTCCAACTTGAGCAGTGGAAAGCGAGGCCTGTAGTCCTCTCATCGAAGATTCTTGTATACCTGTAGAAAATCCTCTTTCCGACATGACTCTCTCTGTCATCAAGTCGATCAAAACTTCTTCAGCAGTGCTCAATGCTTCCAATATACGCACTTGGGGTGAACAATTTGTGGGGTCGGGGAACAACTTAGACATAGTAATGAGATAGAGAGTGAGGGTGCAATGATTACTATAAAACTCGGCTTAGTCTGTGAGCTCAAGTTATCAGTTAGCAAAAGTGTTCTCCGTGCATGGCACAAGGGGATAAGTAGAAAACTCGGCAATGGTTCGCATGCAATGGTTATGAGCCTCCATTAACTCTTGTTCGATCTGTTATGGCATGGTCCAATGGTCTGATGACAAACCTTTATTGTTTTTCTATCTATTTGGAGTGGAAGTCGAATGGATATATCAGCCCCAATGGCTATATTGCTTCGCTATGCCTAAGTGCCATGTGTCGTTGTTCTGATATCCTGATGAAGCTCCAATTCTGCAAATTTTCTCTCTGTGAAGTTCCCTCTGGGATCTTCTATAACTTTCCAATATTATCCCTCTTCTTACTTAGCTTTCTAGCCTTCTTTCTAGTGAGCTTCATCTCGGTAGTCTCTTTTTCATTTTGATTCTTATCGTCTTTTAACATAGTCGTTGTACGTTGTTGAGATTCTTTCCTAGGATTCAGGGGTAATACCTCTTCTTTATCTGGAGTAAGTAGATCAGTCTTTTGTGGGTATCCTAATGTTCTTGCAGCTTTGACATCAATGTTTCTAGTGGAAACTAGCTTCGATCTGTTCACCTGTTCTTCAATCAATTGTGTGATCCTTCTAGCCATGAAATCTTTTAAGTCTTATTTCTTTTTCTCCGAGGCTTCTTATTCTTCCTTTCACCTAGCTTGAGCTCTGTCAATCCAAGGTTTTCCTATTAACATGGTAAATGGGGTGTTGTCTTCAATAAACTTAATAATCTCAAAATCTTCCTCTGTCGAAGTTCCATTAACATTCATAGGTATCTGAGCGAGCTTCCCACATAAGTTTACCATATTTCCTCTGAATATCCCTATTCCTCTTAATGAAGGGATCGTAGTAGGCTTCCCTATAGCTTCCCACATTCTTTCTTTCATGATATTCACTTGTGTGTCCTCATCTAGAACACAGTCAATGTCGAAGTCCCCTATTCTTGCTTCAAGACACTCCTTGTCTTTAAAAATCTATGATAGTCTAACATGTTGATGGTTATACAAGGTGTATTTCATCTACAGTAATACCTTCTCTGATTCT
Source organism: Picea engelmannii (assembly GCA_009831015.1). Lineage (NCBI taxonomy): Eukaryota > Viridiplantae > Streptophyta > Pinopsida > Pinales > Pinaceae > Picea > Picea engelmannii. The sequence goes on from ML793746.1 coordinate 106,407, forward strand.
TTCTGGGGTTCTACTATAGCCTTAGTTTCTGGATCTGGCTTAGGGTTTTCTTGTCTTCTATTCATACTTTCAAGCTTAGCAATCATTCTGGGGCAATCCAACACTTCATGGTCCATAGCTTTACGACGAAGACAACTAGGTCTTCTTCCAGGGCATTCCTTATCAATATGTCTTGGTCTTCTGCAACTGTAATAGAGGGTCAATCCTCTCTTTCTTTTAAATGATCCCCAACCTCTCCTATACTGCACACTAGGATCATAGGAGCTAACCTACAATAAATTCTTTCTAGGATCCTGCATCCATTTGTTAGTCCAAACATTCTTTCTATGCATTGGTATAACATATCTTTCACTAGTCTGGTTAGATCTATTCATATCAAACCTTCTTTCATCTATTAATACTCTAGTTTTCAAACTAGGACAGATTCTATTAAGCATACCTAGATCAATACTCTAGAAATACAAATTTCCACTTATCTTACTTCTACAGAGAAAAAATATTCCAGATCTAAAAATTTTAATTATTCTTACCTTTATCAGAGCACAGATCTTGCAGATATTACCTCTATTCTTTAGATCCGATCTCCTTTCTTAGAGTGCCAAGCATCTAGATCTTGCTTCCTTCCTTCAGATATGATCTTCTTCTCTTCAAATCAGGCTTCTTTCTTTCAAATCTGATCTTCTTTCTTTAGATTGGGGTTCTTTCTATCAGATCTGATATTCTTTCTTTAGCACAGAGCTTTATAAGTCAAGTAGAATATTGTGCACTAGGGCATAGATCTACGCATAGATATTTCACAGTTTCAGGATGGATCTTTGCACAAAGCTTCTTCTTTCTCAGTTCCCAGTAATCATAGTTTCAGGTCCTGGCAACGGAACCATTTGTTGGCACAGAGCCAGACCTAAGGTTCAATGCTACGATAGCACACCAAGAAATCCCTAACTATCAGCCCTTTCGGAAACACCTGCAAAGAATATGAAGTCTCACTCGAGGTAGAGGTAGGGGTGGTTATAGGACTTAGATGTTTGCAACCTTAGCTGGGACACAGATCTATGATTATAATACCTAATACAACTCTTAGCACTGTCAGTTCCTTAATATGTAATCACTATTCACTTCGCTAATACAACAGAGCTTCACAGTATTCACACTAATCTACAGTATTCAAGCACTTAGCATATACAAATGGATCAGAATGAGCATATCAAGCACTAAGCATGAATATCTAGATCAGATCTAACATTCTCACATATAATAAGCACCAAGCATTAATAGATCTATCTAAACATATCAGAGCACTTAGCATATAACATATGAACTCATTAAGACAAAGCAAAAAGCACATAACACAGTGTTTACGTGGTTCACCCCCACCCTGGGGCTATGTCCACCAACTCTTCTTCTTTATAGTCTTTGGTCAATCAGTTACAAGCATAAAACCTCAAAACCCTTACTCCGCAAGGGACAGAATATCTACGCAGATCGCTAGATCCTTCTTCCTTCCGTTATAGCACAAAGCCTTCTATAGTCTCTCATAGGGACTTGCACTCTGCTCTGCAAGTCTTACACGAAATGCAGAAAGCCTTGATCACATAGATCCCACTCTTGGCACTTAGCCTACATCACATAGATGTCAATTTCACTACTTCTCTATATGTCCTAGACATCTATATATACATACAAAATAGGCCTAAACATGGGTAAACACATGGGCCGACATCCCATTCCCATTACATATTCCCAAAAGCCCAAAAAGGGGGCTGAGATCCCCTGATCTTTGCTTCATCTTGCACTCCTCCTTCAATAGGCTGTCGAAGTCTCAAAATAGGTCAACATGACCAAGAAACTCCCAAAACTTGGTCAAGGGCCAATAGTGGGAGATCATCAATCTCCGCCATAGGGAATGTATGAGTGAGGGCAGTAAGGTTCTGCTCTACCTGTCTCAGTACTCTCTTAGCCTCTCTGGCTAGAGGCCCCCCTGTTATTGCTACTAGTTCGACGGCTCCAGTTGGTCCTGCCTCTGGTAGAGGATGTCGCCTAGTCCTCAAGAAGTCTGTTGAACACACTGGTCCCACATCTATACATAACATATACATAAGTGTCAAATACTTTGGTATACAAAAAAATGGTATATATGAAAAGACATAAAAATTAAATAACTTTGAAAAGAAAACTTACCAATATCTCCTCGCTCCACTCTGGGAGGTACATGCATGTCAAGATCTCTGGAAAAGTTAATCCCGGCATAGGGGTAGTCCTCTATTGTCAGAATCTGTCATGACCACCAGTCAATAAATTTGTCATCAAAGGCCTCTATGGTCCTCCCCCCACCCTATCGCAGCAATAGCGTTTCCCATATGCATAGCACTCGGAGAGTGACCTCGTTCCCTCATATAGTCTCTCGAGGACTAAGTTTGGGTACCCTCTTGAAGAAAAAGGTCGGGTACCCTCTCGAAGAAAATGGAGAAAAACTCGGTCCCAAACCCAAAGTTATGGTGCTCCCGTATCTGACACTCTGTTAGCTATATCTTCATGCAATCTAGCATGGTGGTACTCCAGTCGAAAATTCGTTTATTTAAGCACTGTACCGCACAATGCATGTGCGCCCGAGAAGGCTTATGTAAAGCTTTGGATCTACTGATCTGCCTAATAAGTAGAACTATCACTTTGAGTGATAGGTTGTTGATCTTATGAATAGGCACTTGAGAACCTACTTTCTTAGTACCAGCCTCATTGTCACATACCCACTACCTAAATTAGATTTTTCTGGTCTTCTACCGGACCAGAAACCCTAATTATCCATGGAGGCCAAGCGTAAGATGGCTCTTTCTCTTTCCTTCTCCGTTCCCCTATGATCGTGGTTCGTGTTCACGGTTCAATTTGAATGCAGTGCCTATTTGTATTTCGTGCCTCGGCGCTATAGTAATGTCTAAACATTCGACTCTGCAATCGTCGAACCCCAACAGGGCTAGCGACCAGCCAATAGGGACAAATCCCTACAGAGTTATCAAATGAACAATAGGAACAAATCCCAATAGGGCTGGAGAACAGCCAATGAGAATAGGCCCCATCGCCCGGTTAAGTGGAGTACAGGTGGTAGAAGGGGAAATGTGACATGATAGTCAACAGGACAGGATGGGGCCCCATTTCACAAGCCATACTATTCTGGACCCCCCCATTAAAGGTAGAATGGCAAGGGGGGTCCCAAATACACTTGAGCGTCGTTGATCATGATGAGTTAATCTCGACCGTTCGAGAGTTGCGTGTCCAATTCCGGACCCCCCCCATTAAAGGTAGAATGGGAAGGGGGCTCTGGAATGAATCCTTAGCCATAGATCTGAGTGGGTGGAATCTAGCCATTCAGATCTGCTCGCTACTTACCTTTATGTGCATTCGTGCCCCCGCGTAAAGATGGCATCTCTACCTCACAACGAACGGTCATCCCAGACCCAGGATCGTCCAAGAGGATCCTTACCATTCATTAGAACTTGATCACATGCTAACATCTTGAAGTTTATAAGTCTAGAATTCAAGGTTTGAGAGCACGGGGTAACATGTCCCTTCGGTATCCCGAATGCCAAAATGTCGAAGTGTTGAACGAACCTCAATCGGAGATTAGCCCCTTAGGTTAAGCATCGGTCGATATGAACTCTTCCCATATGACCACAACCTCTCTTCCGTCGAGATTTATTAAGGCGAGATCCCGACCTATTAACAACAGGACTCTCGAATCCCCGATTCCCAATTTCCTGAAATGGGTAATCTCTCGACATGTCACCTCCTTACAACGGACGACCCACAACTGCTCCGGGGTTTCCACCTTGGAGAGTTTCGATCCCTTGTCACCAGGACTCCCGATTCCGCAATCCCCGATTTCCCATAATGGGATATCTTACGACATGTGGCCTCCATCAATTGGATGACTTATATCTATCCTAGGATTTCCACAATGGAAAGTCTCGATCTCTTGTCAACAGGAATCTCGATTCCATGATCCCCTATTTCCCGTAATGAGAGATATTACGACACGTGGCCTCCATCAGTTGGATGGATTAGATCTATTCCGGGTTTTTTTCGCCCTTATACACTGGATTCTTAACCCTCAGGTAACTCCTGACAGATCCAACGGCTGTCAGGTTTTTCAGCCAAGATCCGACGGCTCCTAATGGTTCCTACCCATGCATTCTTCCATGACTCCCTGGGCGTGGAAAAGATCCACGGTCCAGATACTCTCATTAACCTTGGGGATCTATGATCCTATACTCTTCGCTACCCACGAAGACACAGGAAAACCAAGTGGTAAGGCATTTAACGACCTACTTTCTCCTACTAATCTACCGGTCATGGGTGACCGCAGATTTCTCGACGAAATATCGTTCGTCGATCA
>ML793746.1:117251-136323 GCA_009831015.1 Picea engelmannii
CGACCGTTCGAGAGTTGCGTGTCCAATTCCAGACCCCCCCCCCCATTAAAGGTAGAATGGCAAGGGGGATCCGGAATGAATCCTCAGCCATAGATCTGAGTAGGTGGACTCTGTCCATCCAGATCTTCTCGCTACTTACCTTTATGCGCATTTGCGCCCCCATGTAAAGCTGGCATCTCTACCTCACAACGGACGGTCATCCCAGACCCAGGATCCTCTAAGAGGATCCTGACCATTCATCAGAACCTGACCACATGCTAACATCTCGAGGTTTATAAGTCTATATTTTGGGGTTTGAGAGCACGGGGTAACATGTCCCTTCGGTATCCCGAATGTCGAAACGCTGAAGTGTTGAACGAACCTCAATCCGAGATTATCCCCTTGGGTTAAGCATCGATTGATATGACCTCTTCCCATATGACCACAACCTCTCTTCCGTCGGGATTTATTAAGGTGAGAGCCCGACCTATTGTCAACAGGACTCCCGAATCCCCGTTTCCCGATTTCCCGAAATGGGTAATCTCTCGACACGTCACCTCCTTACATCGGACGACCCACAATTGCTCCAAGGTTTCCACCTTGGAGAGTTTGGATCCCTTGTCACCAGGACTCCCGATTCTGCGATCCCCGATTTCCTGTAATGGGAGATCTTACGACACGTGGCCTCCATCAATCGGATGGCTTAGATCTATTCCGGGATTTCCACAATGGAAAGTCCCGATCTCTTGTCAACAGAAATCCCGATTTCACGATCCCCGATTTCCCGTAATGGGAGATCTTACGACACGTAGCCTCCATCAGTCGGACAACTTAGATCTATTCCAGGGTTTTTTTTCCCTTATACACTGGAGTCTTAACCCTCGGGTAACTCCTGATAGATCCAACAACTGTCGAGTTTTTCAGCCAAGATCCGATGGCTCCTAATGGTTCCTACCCATGCATTCTTCCACAACTCCCTGGGCATGGAAAAGATCCACGGTCCAGATACTCTCATGAACCTTGGGGATCTATGGTCCTAAACTCTTCGCTACCCACGAAGACACAGGAAAACCAAGTGGTAAGGAATTTAACGACCTACTTTCTCCTACTAATCTAACAGTCATGGGTGACCGCAGATTTCCTGATGAAATCTCTTCCGTCGATCAGCACCTATCAAGGTTAAGGCACTTAACACCTCATCTTCTCCTTCCGATCTGATGGTCGTGAGTGACCGCAGATCTCCCGACGGGATCTCATCTGTTGATTCGTTACTTCATCCTTATGTTGTCATCTCAGTTTTCAAGAGGATCGTTCCTCCTCATGCAGGGTCACTAAGGCCTTACGCCTTCTCAACCGCCTTCCCGGTTCTTGGCGGGTTTTTTCAAGGAAGGTATTTCTATGGGGAGATTCACTCAGGGTACTACCTGAGGTATGTAAGGATGTCGTCCTCCTGAGAACTAGACGTGAAGTCTACATTTGATCAGTACGCACACAAATAACGAATTCATGAAAAAATAAATCATACGTAGTCTTTCCATATAAATATACAACTACTAGTACTGATCAAAACACCATACAATCATTCTGATAATGAAATCATTCACAGTTTCACAGCTTATGAGCATAATTATCAGAATAAACATATATATATCTTTCAAGATGCCAGAGGAAAAACACTTATCAGAAATAACACCAGGGGTCAAACAACTGCTGAGAGGGGTGCTCGTTTCCACCCAACCATAGGCTTAGCGACTCCCAGTGGATTTACCACTAGCCACCCCCGAGATGAGACCACGATGCTATGAGACTATGTCTCTGTTCTCCAGTGACCAGGAGCGAAGGTTGCAATCCTTCCTCTCTGCTATCACTCACTCTGCGTAATGCCAGAGTTCTCCCCTCATGTCTGCCCCCCCAATCGCTTCTACCCTACGCCTTATCATCTTGCGAGGTTGCGTGTGGCGCGATTACCCTCGCACTGGCCAGTCATGATGGCTCTATGGATGGGCAGTTCACCTCCCCATCCCTCATTAATTCCTGAGGATCCATCTACCTACCAGTCTGCAAGGCATTTAATTCGAGGCCAGCGAGACGCTTTTGGTTCTCCGAGCCAGTGGAGTCCAAATACAATATTAATTCTCGGTGGAAGTTAATGCCACCTTTCCAGGTGCCTTCCACCGCCATCATGGTCTCTTTTCTGCACATCCCCTCTCAGCAGTCCTGCAATAAATTCAAAATGTTATTCACATTCATTGACCTTTTCCTCAAGGTTCATTTACATCACATATTCACATTTATGAGTTTTCCATAGTTCTTGGCCAGTCCAGTTATATTTACAAGCTAGGGGAAACAGGGTGTTACACTCGCAATGGAGTCCAATCAACTCCTCGATGTTGTGTGGCCTAGGGGAAAAAGTGTGTAAGTTGACTGTATCCCCTCTCCTCGAGAGACCAGTTAGAAAGTAAATGTCCTCAGTCGTTGGAGTCAACGACTGCCCCTCGAGCATAAATGCCTCTACGTCAGGATGCCAGTAATATATCAATGCATTTAGCAACCTGGGTTGTGCCCTCATAAACAGACAGTGGAAGAACTTTAGAAACCCACATTGTGATTAAAAAAACGATAGCAGCAGGGTCGTCGGAGACCAAAAAATCAATTTCCTCATGCTCCCTCTCTCTCCAATGCACATACATTTTGAAAACACAAAGAAATGGAGAGTTAACTCTTGGATTTCCCTTTTTTTTCCGACTTATTGAGGGTGTACGTGGGATGTATTGAGGACAATCCCGTGTACACACAGGAAGCTTCTCTTCTGCCCATGTGTACATGCAGGTTGTGCTTGGACATCTTGCATACATGTAGGGCTAACCTCTTTAAACATTAGCGCTCCCCCAAAAAACCAAAATAAATGAAAAAATGGAAGATGGAATTTCGAGGTTAGTATGTACTTACTTGGTCCAAACAGAAGTTTGTTTTGTCCACTAGATCTCCCAAAATAAACTATTTTGGCAGAGGGGTGTTTTTGATTTTTGGTCAATTCTCAAATTACAATGGTGATAATGAGCTTCCAACTTTCTATTTATAGACTTTTTGGTCCCTTTTTGTCATTTTTTGGACCCTTTTGCCATTTTTTTTCTAGCTTGAAAATCGTTTACTATGGTTCTTGAGTTTCTCAGGGGATGTTACAATAAGTGTTACTTTGGGTATTGGGATGTTTGTTTTTGAGAGTTGGGTCAGTTTTTAAGGTCTTTTGGTAAAAAGTCATTTTTCCAACTTTGTGCATGTAAGATAGGATTCCTCCTCCACTTATTGCATCTCGTTGTCTTTTTTGCTTTTCCATGCGATCGATCCCACCAAATTGCGACACAAAACCCTCACATTTTCTCTAGAACTATCGTAATTTAGTGGTAGTGCCTACTTGTACATGGATTCCCTAGGTAGATCCTGGTTGCATTTTGGTGTCCATGTCATCACTAATGACTATAGGCTCGAGAGTCCTTACTATTTTTTCCTAATAACGAGTATGAGCCTCATTTGCATTGATTCATTATCACTCTTGACCTTACCCTAGGGACTCCCAAAACAAGCCGGGTCTTCTTTTAAGCTCTTTTCAGACCCTCTAAATATGAAAAGCTTGCCGAGTGATCTTGTTTCCCTTCACACTCGCTAAACTAAAATTTGAAGGCAAGTCTTTCCGGCAGTAGTTTACCCCTTTTTTGGTTCGAATGGTCAAATGTACAAACAAAGGTATACTCTAGCAGCCTTGATTCTCTAGAAGAGTATTCTCAGGTATAGATTTAACCCTTTTTTGGGCCTAAGGGACTAAAGTTACAAAAAAGGAACCCCCACGGAGTCTGTTAGCACAAATTCTTACCAGTTGGTGTTTTCTTCCAGTTTCGGGCCCCTGGTGTAAATGTATAGAAGTGGGATTTGAAAACTGGTCGAGTGTGTTTTATTCAAAGGCCGCAGCCATGAGCGTCGAGCGCAGCCCACAAAAGAATCCCATTTTGGGCTTAAAATCAAGCGAGTGGGCACTTTGTCTTTCAACGGTGAGGATCCACAGATGGGGCAGATCGATAGCCATTGGGTAAGTTTGGGTCATAGAGTTGCACGTGGTCAAGCACATGAGCTCATCTCCTATGGCCAAACTCATGAAGCGATTAAGCCATTTTGGTATTTTGGCTACTAGGACTTCAACATACAAGGGTCTCTCCTCCTTGCATCATGTATCCCCGGTGCGTGAAATCCCGAAAGAGCCAGGACCGTCGATCAAGAAATGATCTAGGTTGTCCATCCAATGGGACACGTGGTGTGCGATCAAGCCATTTCGGCTATCGGGGCTTCAAGAGAATAGAGGGTCTCCTCCTTCCACTGCATTTCAAAATCCTAAAGCATGAAATGACTATCCATTTCGACATTCTGGCTACCGGGACTTCAAAAGACACGGGGTCACTTCTCCACTACATTTCGAAACCCCGAAACGTGAGATGCAAAAGCCTCCTTGAAGACAGTTGCATGGCCCTGTGGTTACGTTGAGAGTGAAGCCTGGAGAAATGAAGGTTGGCCTCCAAGATTTGGAAAACTGACATGTGGTCACTCTCTATGTATTGAGTCTCGACCACCCTCCATGGAAGAAGTAGTTAATGAATATTGAGCAGGTGGTTGAGACCTTAGCTCAACCCATAAATGGAAGGCATGGGAAGGGTAAGAAGCAGTCAGTTTGTGGTACTTCGATGGATAGTTTCCCTGCAAAAGCCATGTCATCTGAAGCAGTGTCAGACAAGAAGATGCGTATACAGTCTGAAGGAAGATCATGTGCATGTAAATCCTTAAATGAGGTAGCTCAGCTACCCTCCTGGGGATAAGGGGGTGAATTGCTCTGAGTTTATATACTTAGTTTTTGTATTTTTGTAAGCATCGATGGTTGAGCTAGGCTCCCGATTGTAAAGTTTTAACGAAGCACTGGTTTCTATGGTTATGTATTGGTACTTGAGACTTCTTGCCTTATGAATGTTAGCCTCTTTCCATCTCTTTGTTTACACTGTGTTAGAACAGCTCGGAATTGGAGGATCCAGTCGAGTTGCGCTTTTATAAGATGATGTATGTTGGATCACTGTAATAGTTTCATTGTTTCTAATTAGTTCTTGTATTTTCTCAACATTGAATGATTTGGAATTGGAGGATCCAGTCAAGTCACCCTTCAGTTCCCTGAAACTCTGAACTAAGAGGATCTTGTATTCTAAGTTTTTCTTCCTCAAGCTGCTGAAAGGCCTGATTCCCGAAGCAGTCTTTCTCACTCATCTCAGCAATTCTTCCACCTGCTCATATTACAATCAACTCACTGAGGGAAGTTAGATCAAGACCTCTTTTGTTTTTTACATACCAGGCCTGGTCCCTGAGTTAGAGCGATACCTTCCTGAGTCTCTACCCATTCAATCACCCATTAAATTTATTCGTGACATAAACTGATGGGTGTTGGGCTCTACTCTTGTCACAATCCAGGAGTGACTTCTAACGCTAACATTTTTGGCGTCGTTGTCAAGGATGAAATTGAAGATTTTCCCTAGGATTGAACGACAAAGCTTACTGGTTCTGAGGGTGCATCAGAACCTAGTACATCAAATATTGCTACTGTGCACCTCGTGACTCCACTGTGGCGACTCCAATGTTTCCACTTCACTTTTTTAGTTGTGGCTACTTGTAGAACACCTCAAAGCTCACCCAGAGGAGCTTTCTCGAGAAGGTTTCAGCGGCTGCTTTCTCAGCGTGATAAGTTTCCTGGTAAGACACAACATTAGGATCTGGCCTTTGATGGTGAAAAAAGACCAGACGCATTCGAAGGTGCGCATCTTTCACCTGGCGACTCCATGATTCGAGGACCAATTGGCGACTCCACTGGTTTGATATGGAGAAAATCCTTGCTCGGAGGTTTGCTCCTTTTAATTTTTCTGCTATTCCCGGTTTTCCTAATGATGTCCCTTCTCCAAATGAATGGGGTGAATATTTGCCCATATTTAGAGAGAATAAGGAGGACAACCCTACTCAGCATCTCTTGGAGTTTTATGAACACATGCATCAGTGGGAGATACATCATGAGGATGTATTATTGAAAATGTTCATGTTCTCGTTAGCAGGGGATGATCGTAAATGGTATCATTCTTTACCCCCTGCTAGCATTTCTTCACTCGTAGAATTTCATTCAACTTTCACCACCTATTGTCAGAATATTTATCCCTTTGAGTTAATTTTTCATAACTGTTGTGAGGGATACAACAACTGTATACAAGATAGAGTTGCTTCTTACGTAGGCTGTGAGGATGATCCTGATGACTTGGATCAGAAATCAGTCCTTTCTCATCCCCATTTGTCTGCATAAGAGGAAGGTTATGAGAGTGATGAAGACCCCGAGGAGGAGGAAGATGCTTTGGGTGATGTTAGGGAATTGATAAAATCTCTCTCTACCCAACTGGATAGGTGGGAAGCTAAACGATGTGCAGAGGATTTTCCAGTCCTTGAGGCAGATGTTATTGGCGGCTCTTTTGAAGAGGATATTAAAGATTTCATAGCCGTAGAGACATTAGTTTATGCCCCTGAGGAGCTTATTGTCTCAGATTTAAAGGAAGAAGCCATTGTGGAAGAGGATTGTTCTCTTTTTATTCACGAGATTTCCCTTGATGTATTTACATTTGGGATTGAAAAGGAGGATCTGGAGATCGTTCCTTTTTTGAAAGATGGAGAAGTTTGGTGCTCACCCAGCTTTAACAACTATTCAGTTGAGGAGAAGCCGAACCCCACATCACAGATTGATGACCTGGGTAACATCCAGCCTGTGTATGACAGCTATGAATCAAGTTCTGAGCTAGACACCCAGAACTTCCAAGAGCAGACTACAGAGCCTTCTCCTCTGTTCACAAATGAAATACATTGCAAGGAAATCAGCCCCCCTGAGTAGCAGACTGAAAAGAAGAGCTTTCCCATAGGTCCTATCTACGATGATTATGACTCTGACCCTTGGGAGAGCCAAGAAGAGGAACCAGAAGAACCAGAGGAGTAGCCAAAGATGTAGTTTACAGACTACGTAGAGCCAGTCAGCGAGAAACCACCACCTGAGATCAGTCAGCCTACGTCAGTTGTCCACCCACCTGTGCTTACCAAAGATATTCAGCCACGTGTGAAAAACTGTGTAGCAGAGGAGGCTTCTTGTCACCAATTTTTTGGAGTTTTCCACTGGTCCTATGAGCCTGTGAAGGAATACATGGAGTTGTATTTCCTTCACAATTTGGAGCCGCCCTATTTCATCTCAACTTCAGTCTGTAAGGAGGAGCTGAAGAGTGTAACCGTTCTGTTGTCATGGATACACCATATGTTGGTGATCATCAACATAAGGAAGGAGCTTCTATTCAGGAAGTTTCTTGAATGGCTATGGTGGAAGTTTTCTTTCACCTAACCCCATGTAAAGGATTTTACTAGTTTATGATTGTACATAAATAATCTCTTTTGAGCATTAGGGTGTTTCGAGCTTGACTCCATAGCCCAACAGTAAGGCACTGAAGCTACAAAATGAGTTCTTAGAGAATCACAGGGACCACTCTATCCCCCATGGAGCCTAATGTTAGCACAAATTCTAGCCAGTTGGCATTTTCTTCCAGTTTCGGGCCCCTGGTGTAAATGCATAGAAGTGGGATTTGAAAACCAGTCAAGTATGTTTTATTCAAAGGCCACATCCATGAGCGTCGAGCGCAGCCCACAGAAGAAGCCCATTTCGGGCTTAAAATCAAGCGAGCGAGCATTTTTTATTTCAACAGCGAGGATCCACAGATGGGGCAGATCGATGGCCATTGGGTAAGTTTGGGACACAGAGTTGGACGTGGTCAAGTGCCTGAGATCATCTACTATGGCCAAACTCATGAAGCGATTAAGACATTTAGGTATTTTGTCTACCAGGACTTCAACATACAAGGGTCTCTCCTCCTTGCATCATGTATCCCTGGTGCGCGAAATCCCGAAAGAGCCAGGACTGTCGATCAAGAAATGATCTAGGCCATCCATCCAATGGGACACATGGCATGCGATCAAGCCATTTCGGCTACCAGGACTTCGAGAGAACAGAGGGTCTCCTCCTTCCACTACATTTCAAAATCCCGAAGCGCGAAATGACTATCCATTTCGGCATTCTGGCTACTGGGACTTCAAAAGACATGGGGTCGCTTCTCCACTGCATTTCGAAACCCCAAAACGTGAGATGTGAAAGACTCCTTGAAGACATTTGCATGGGCCTGTGGTTACGTTGAGAGTGAAGCCTGAAGAAATGAAGGTTGGCCTCCAAGCTTTGGAAAATCGACACGTGGTCACTCTCTATGTATTCAGTCTCGACCACCCTCCATGGAAGAAGTAGTTAATGAATATTGAGCAGGTGGTTGAGAGCTCATCTCAACCCATAAATGGAAGGCATGGGAAGGGTCAGAAGTAGTCAGTTCATGGTACTCCGATGGATAGTTTCCCTGCAGAAGCCATGTCGTCTGAAGCAGTGTTTAGACAAGAAGCTGCATGTACAGTCTGAAGGAAGATCATGTGCATGTAAATGTTTAAATGAGGTAGCTCAGCTACCCTCCTGGGGATAAGGGGGCGAATTTCTCTGAGTTTATATACTCAGTTTTTGTATTTTTGTAAGCATCGATGGTTGAGCTAGGCTCCCAATTGTAAAGTTTTAACGAAGCACTGGTTTCTCTGGTTATGTATTGGCACTTGAGACTTATTACCTTATGAATGTCATCCTCTTTCCATATCTTTGTTTACACTGTGTTAGAACAGCTCGAAATTGGAGGATCCAGTCGAGTTCCGTTGTTATAGGATGATGTATGTTGGATCACTGTAATAGTTTCATTGTTTCTAATCATTTCTTGTATTTTATCAACGTTGAATGATTTGGAGCTAGAGGATCCAGTCAAGTCACCCTTCAGTTCCCCGAAACTCTAAACCAAGAGGATCTTGTATTCTGAGTTTTTCTTCCTCAAGCTGCTGAAAGGCATGATGCCCGAAGCAGTCTTGCTCACTCATCTCACCAAGTCTTCCACCTGCTCATATTACAATCAACTCACTGATGGAAATTAGATCAAGACCTCTTTTTTTTTTTACATACCAGGCCTGGTCCCTGAGTTAGAGTGATACCTTCGTGGGTCTCTACCCATTCGATCACCCATTAAATTTATTCGTGACATAAACTGATGGGCGTTGGGCTCTTCTCCTGTCGCAATCTAGGAGTGACTTCTAATGCTAACAAAGTCCATAGTTACGCTCTTTTTAGACTCCCTAAAATTGAAAAGATAGCCGAGTGACCTTGTTTCTTCACACTTGTTAAATTTCTCCATAAGAACATCCCTTACGGAGTCCATAGTTAAGCTCTTTTCGAACTCCTTAAAAATGAAAATATTGTCAAGTGATATTGTCTTTGTCACGCTCATTAAAATGATTTTGAATAGACGTCTTTTCGATGCTAGTTTACCCCTTTTTTGAACTGACTAGACTACCTTCGAAAAAGGTACCCCAGTGGAGTCTCCTTTTATGCTTTTTCAGACTCTCTAAAAATGAAAAACCATCAAACTTACCTTCTTTGTGCTCGTTAAAATCACATCGAAGGACATTATCATTGTGTCTTATTAATCGCATTTTCATTCTTACGTCTTTGGCCTAATGTCGTCTCCATGTTTCTCTCAACTGAACCATCTAAAGCATGCCTCATACACAAGCCTTGTAGCATGTTTCCTCCGCATCTTGACACCTTGACCCATGGGGGATTTTTCCCGTGTGTCCTTTTCCTACATATGTCCCCTTGCTCTAAGAATCAATGTGTTCCTTGCGCTTGGAACTAGTATGTCTATGACACTCATTCCTCTGTTGTAACGTAGCATTCTTTATTCTTTTTCAAAACTTTCCACAATTATTGAAAAAGACAAAAAAAATCAAATATACCCCAAAAAGAGGAAGGGAAAAGTATTTTCTTTTTGTTGATAGCACAATGATTCACCCTTGGAAAAACCACATCCTTTTTTCTGATTTTTCAAGCCCTATGATTTAATATAAACTTAGGAAGTTTCTCTCGCTACATAGAGTTTTGTCCTCCTTCATTTGGTTATCTTTCCAAATATATGGAGAGTTCGCTTTGCCTCCTACATCATGAACTTATGTCAATGCCATGCTCCCTGAGCCTCATCTTTTGTTGTTCTTTCATCCAAGGGAAGTCTTACTAAAATTGAGTTGGCCCTTCTGTAGTTTGTCTCTTGTCCTCATGCCCAGTCACCCCAAAAGACCAATCAAGTCCTTGCTCAAAATAAATGAAGTTCTATGCATGATCATCAAGATCCTCTTGTATGTTCCCAATGAGCCATCGAAGACCTCTCGGTAGTGAATTCGTACACTCATATTACACTCCTACCTAATTTTTGAAGATTTTGAAGTTGTTTCTCGAGCTCTGAAGACCTCATCTCCAGCCACCAAGCATCATTGGATTCTTAAAAATGGATACTATACATGTATATCTTTTGATTTTGAGATGTAGATCCACTGTGTATTGCTTGCAGCTACACTTTATATAGTTATATGACATGGATTTGCTATGTATTTTATTGGAAGCCATGATTTTATTTCATCCTATACATGGGTATGCCCGCCTCGGTGAGACAAATTGTTATTTTTGCAGATGGCACCTCCTGAACTCTAGTCCCTGGGCTCACTCGCATCATATAGTGGTGAAGGTTTGTAATGTATTTAGGCCATCACATTCTCTTCTGACCTCACACATTAGGGGGCATCTGTTATAACCCTAAATTGCACCTGACATGCATACCTAGCATCAGGCCATCTAACTTGCTATATTTACCAAGCCTTTATTGAACAACTCTTCTAAAAACCATCATTTTGAAGGTGTACATGTCCTACACCATTATTTATCACGTACACACGCTTGCTGAGCCACTACAGCCTGCATACACTCACAGAATATCGTAAAATGTGGAAAATTGCATTGGATACTGGTTTTCAGGCCATTACTTAACCATTTGACTGCCCATAGTCAGTCACCCCAACCGTTATTGTCCCTTTTGGCCTATAAAAGAATGGGTTGGGGTCCCATTGCAAAGAGAAGCACAAGAGCAAAGAAACTCTGCCCATTTTATCAATCCCCCTTTGGCCCAATTGTAAATCCTTTACCATTTACCTAAGAGAGAACTAAAGAGGATAAGAAGACATCGAAGTAGTTGGTGCATGGTGAAGAGGATCCTAATACCAAGTTTGAGGAGCAATGTCGGTCTCATGTTGTAAGTGACTTTTGTGAGATTAATATAAAGAAGTACTTTTTCCATCCCGCCAAATGACGTCTTAAACTTAGATGATTTGTTTACATTTCTTGTTTATGATGTCTAACCCACTAATCCATATGTAGAATGCATTCTTTTAGTTTCTTGTTTGTCTTTTGATGAATGCAGGTCAACCTTGGGAGGATATTTGCTGTCAGGAAACAACCAAGTGCAAAGGGATCGACATCGGACATGGAGTTTAAGGTAGGCCTACCAGATCCCTCTCTTTTATGTATGATTGTGGGGTAATGTTGGGATAGTGATAAAAATTAGGAGACTTTAGACGGTTAGTTGTGCCTACACTTTAGAAAATTTGTGTAGTCTGTAGAGGGGTTTTCCTGCCATAGAAATATGAAATGGTAAGGACAACTTGAAAGCATCTATAGAGTTTGACTCATTACGGGTTGATTAAAATATTGGTTATGGATTCCCTCTTTCAAACTAATTAAAATTGGGATGCATTACTAACATTATCTCCATGAATACAACAAGTAGAGTCACATGAATAAGAAGCAGGATAAGTAGACGAACAATGATGACTAATCCAGACCGATTCCCTTCTCTTGAGCTCAAAAAGTTAATTAAAATTCATTTAATTACAAAATTCAAAATTACCTTATACATGATTTAGGAACTTTCCTTTTCTATGTGACAAAATTCTAGAACGGAGGGCTTAAAATTGGAAACTAACTCCTTTATCACATGACCATGAGACAGGAACCATAGGCTAGTTTACGGAGGTAGGGTTTTGGGCACAAACCTCCTTGAATCTCAAATCCATAGGACCAAGGGTTGGTGACTGAGAGATAATTTATGGGGAGATGTAGTTTAGGTTAATATCTCTATGCATGGGTGTACCACGATCCACTGACTTCCAACACATGGATTTCTTAATTTGCATGTTTTCAAACTGCGGGAGGGTGGCTCGAAATTAACTTCCATGCTAGTTATGACCCACAATTGAATGAGAGCCATCAATCTTCATTTTTAATCAACGGTCCGATCAAACTTGTGAATAGACTTTTAATATTTCAATGATTTAATTTACAATTGGATCATCATCGATCCTATCATGATCGATGATGAATATTCCTCGATTGCAGGTGACCTATGAACCATTATTTTTCACATGTTAAATGAAAAAAACACATAGTACTTAACAATGTGGATTTCACTCTGTGTAAGGGTTGATATGGAACCTGTAACACATATTCATTCTCACACCATTGATAGAATAATAGAATTCAAACAATTTAACACACAAAATTCAAAGATCCTGAAATTCTTATTAGAAGAGGAATCAAAATATAGGGATAATAGCCATGATTCCCTTGTTGGTATCGTGTATCTTTTCACACTCGCACTTCTCACTCTGCAAGCCTATGATACCCACTCTTTTAACACATTAAGGATCATATCAATCCAATCCATGGAGATAGGATTGAATCTTACCATAATTACACAGAACCTCTATTTAGCTTAAAACAACCTGATTCTGATCTTGGAAGATAGGATCAAATTCAAACATAATTCCTAATTTAACTAATTATTCCACCTCCTATTACATTTGTGGAAAAATTACCTTGTTCTCAAACACCCTAGACTATTACAACTTAGGAAAATCATTAAAAACAATTACAATGATGAAATCAACTTCCTCTCATAAAGTTCCTAAGACCTTAGAGGTAAAATACTATATTGTTGTGGAATATGCTCCTACATCAGACTCATCGAGAAGAAAAGAATTGTTCTAGTGCTTGTTGTAGTAGTTCTTCAATATTTGTACGATATTGAGATATTTCTCTTATTTTCATCCACATGGCATATTCAAGTGGTTGTCCCTTGAACTTGACTAAGCACTAAAAGTACTCATTGCCTCTTGTCTTCCTTACTACCTTCTGGTCCAAAATATATTCAATCTTCTTTTTTTGTGCCATAGATAGTTGTTTCTCCCAATCAATAGTTAAAATGTTATCACTGTCAGGTGCATCTGTGAAATTATCTATTGGGTCCTTAAAAGGGTACAAATCTGATACATTAAAAATTGGAGAAATTCTAAGGTTACTTGGAAGTTCTATTTCATAAGCATTTGAGGAAATTTTTCTCAACACATTACATGGTCCAATATTTTTAAGTTTTAATTTGTTATATTTCCCCCTAGGAAACCTTTCTCTTATGAGGTGTGCCATGACCAAATATCCAACTTCAAATTTCAGTTGTCTTCTCTTCAAATCTACCTTATGTTTGTACTTGTTGTTGTTGTCTTGTAGTTGTTTCTTAACCCTTTCATGCAATTCCTGCACACTTATTGGAAAATATTCACCATAAACACTTCTAATTTCTTTTTTTTCTAGATTCCTTAACTCACAAATTCCTTTAGGTTGCATTCCATACAAAATATGAAATGGAATTAATCATGTGCTTATATTAGGTGATTCATTGTATGCAAAATCTTCTTGTGCAAGTACCTAATCCCATTGTTTTGGATGATCACTTACCAAACATCTCAAAATATTTTCGAAGATTCTATTTACCACCTATGTTTTCCCATCAGTTTGTGGGTGGTATGTTGAACTAAAGCTGAGATTAGTCCCTAAATTTTTCCATAAAGTTCTCCAAAAATGACCCACAAATTTTGTGTCTTTGTCAGAAACAATACTTTTTGGAAATCCATGCAACCTAAAAACTTGTTTAAAGAACAAATATGTAATGTGAGTTGCATCATTGGTATTCCTAAAAGATATGAAGCGTTCCATTTTCTAGAATCTATCAACAACCATATCAATTTAATCATTACCTTGTTGAGTTCATGGTAATCCTAACACAAATTCCATACTTACAGAGTACCATGGTCGGTCTAGGATGGGAAATGGCTGATATAACCCATTATTTTGTCTCCTTCCTTTTACATACTGACAAACTATGCATCTTTCAACAAATTTCTTAACATCAGTCTCCATGTCAGGCTAGAAATAAAATGTACTTAGCTGAGAAAATGCCTTATCCTGTTTAAAATTTGATGTTAATCCACCATTACGCTTTTCCTTCAATGTGTTTTCCCTCATTGAACATTTTCAAATGCATAGGTTATTTCCTTTAAAAAATAAACCGTCTTGAATCATGTAATCTAACCATGGATTTTTTTCTATACTTACTATATTTTCACAAAATGCATAAGCATGTTTAAAATATACATCATCTTTATAAAACTCTTTCAACCCATCAAATCCTTCAACATTTACTTGAAAATCTTGTAAAACCAAATCGACTCTACTCAATGCATCTACTACCTTATTTGATTTCCCACTTATATGTTTAATAACAAAAGTGAAATTCTACAAGAACTCAATCCATTTGACATGTCTCTGATTTAATTTTTTTTACTATGAATATACTAAAGAGTTTACAACACTTGAAGCATCTATTAACCAGTGCTCCAATACTAAGGATTGTTTATCCAAATGAATACTTGATTGTATGTACATACACATGTAAATAAAGACTTGATGGAGTCCTCAGACAGAATGGATATGTTATATGTTATGAATCAAGGAAGTTGAAGGAGCATGAAATTCATTATGCCAATCATGATTTGGAGTTGGTAGCCATAGTGCATGCCTTGAAGATGTGGAGACACTACCCTATGGGGAAAAATTTTAAGTTGAGGATAGACCATAATGGTCTAAATTATTTATTTGGACAACCAACTCTAAAAGCAAAACAAAGCATATGGTTACAAGGTATTTGATGCATTTAGTAGAAGGGTGCATCAATTACATGCTACAACCATCATCATGTCCCAATATGATTTGAAGGAAAGAATCTTGGAGGCTGCAAAATCAGATTTATGTTACATGGAAATGGTAACAAAATTACAACAAGGTATTTTGCAGCAGGAAATTGAAGATTACAAGATGGGATAGGACGAAGTTATCATGTACAAAGGTAGAATTTATGTGAAAAATTCCCAGGAATTGAAGAATATGATATTGAAAGAAATGCATAATGTACCTTATGTTGGGCACCCAGGGTATCAGAAAACTATTGCAGCTGTCAAGAGCCAATATTTTTGGCCAGGAATGAAGAAAAGTTGCACAGTTTATTGTCAAATGTTTGGAGTGTCAAAAGGTCAAGGATGAGCATAGACACCCAACTATTTTGATACAACCATTACTCATTCCTGAGTGGAAATGGGAAGTTGTAACAATGGATTCCATCACCAAAATCCCCAGAACAAACAAGCAACATGATTCTATCATGGTAGTGGTGGACAAGCTTACCAAATCTACCCATTTCATTATAGTGAAGCTCACTCACAAGGAAACTAACGTTGTTGATATTTATATGATATAAATTGCTTAACTGCATGGTATTCCCAAGAAAATTGTTACATCAAAATTCTGGAAAGGATTATTTAAAGATTTTGGAACAAATTTAAATTTTAGCACAACTTATCATCCAAAATTTGATGGAAAAACAGAGTGGGTGAATCAATTGATTTAGGATATGTTGAGGATGTATATGATGGAAAAACCAACAAAATGGGAAGACTACCTACACTTGGTAGAGTTTTATTATAACAATGGGTACCATGCATCTCTAAAGATGAGCCTATTTGAGGCACTTTATGTAAGAAAATGAAACACACCTATAAGTTGGGACAACCCAACAGATAGAGCAATAGTTGGGCCAGAACTACTCAAGGAAATGGAAGAGCAGGTGTTGAAAATAAAACATAATTAAAAGATTCCCAAGACATGTAGAAAAGCTATGCTGACAAGGGTAGAGCTCACAGGGAGTTTAAAGTGGGTGATCATGTATTTTTAAAATTGAAGGCCAACAAAAGTTCCCTGAAGTTGGGAAATTGTTCAAAGTTGGTAGCTCAAGTTTGTGGGCCATTTGAAATCCTAGAGGGGATTGGGGATGTGGAATATATGCTTGCATTTCCTACATCAATGTTGTTGGGGCTCATAAATGTCCTATTTGCATCCACCTTGCCCTTCATCATTCTCCACATTTCATCGTCCCATTAACCTTCCACGATATCATTTCAATAAATATACTTGGGTTTCACCTTATTGTTCTCCAATTTATTCATTTTAGTATTAAAAGGGAATTTGTGATTAAATGTTAGAAAATCGACATGTTTTCATATATATCTCAAAAATGTGTGAGCTTTGTAATGTGTAGGAATATGTGAAGGATTAAATCAAAAGGAATTCTTGAATACTTCCTCCACCATTTCAATATTTGAGGAGATAATTCAAGCCCATTCCAAGGAGAAGATCGTGGAGATTTGGTTGGAATATCTTATCCAAGATATATGAGAAATATGTGTGAGGATTTGAAGGGATTATATTTTGTAATAATGGGAAATAGGTTGAGAGAAAAGTGGATCTATAATAATGAGATGGTTATCTTATATTCAAGGCTCTCATGTATAAAAGAGAGTGTTTTCTCTTCATGAGGATTCAATTAGAGTATGGAATTAGAGTAGTCATTAGGATTCAAAAGAGGAAGGGATTATTAGATTTGATTCATCATTTTGGTTTTCATGTTTTCATTATGTTGTTATGAAGATTGATTTGATTATTGTAATGTAATATTGCTTCATTGGCATGAGATCACATATGTTGTTGTGTCATTCAACTCTTCACATGTTGTAATTGATTTTCCTTCATGTAGTTCTCCATTCCTAGATTAATTTACTTCACGTAATTTCCCATTCTTAGAGTAATTTCCTTCACACAACTAGATTAATTCAATTCCAAGTCGTGTGCTAGATTAATGATTCTATTACAGTCATATGTTAGATTAATGATTCTATTTCAATCGTGTGTTATATTAAGGATTCAATTTCAGTCGTAGCTTAAACATTAGATTAGATCAATCCCTCTTCAATATTGCATATACTTTGCATGTTCTTCGTCAGTTTATGAACCTTGGGTTGACAAATTAAATAGTTGAGAAAATAATACAACTCAACTAATACAACATTAGTTCAACTCAATATAATGACTGTTGTTCCATTGTCACGATTGTTGTTCCTTTTGTAAGTAGTGTTGTTCATTTGAACAGAACAATTGTCGTTCCTTTTGTTACGATTGTTGTCCCTTTGCAAGGGTTGCATCTCTAGAGGATGGGTATTGAAAACGAAAGGTAAGAACCTATGTAGGCAACCAGTAAAATGTTTGTTCCATCACCTACCTTCAGATGATGCATAGAGTTTATATTTTAGGACATCTTTAGAGCCCAACAAATGTCTATTCATAAAGTGTTCCATGTATCATTGATCAAAAAGTATATACCTAATGCTAATCATGTTATTGATTGGAATGTGATTTAGGTGGAGCAAGAAGGCGCTTTTCAAGTGCGTTCGGTGTGCATTTTGAACCAGAAGATCAAGCAGCTCTGGAATCAAGCCATAGAGCTAGTAAAGGTCCAATGGACCTAATACGGTCCTGAGGATGCAACTTGGGAGTACAACGATGCTATGCGGGCAAAATACCTACAATTTTTTGAAAGGTTTTGAAAATTTTTGGCTGTACATGTAAATAATATGCACTGAGGATAGTGCATAAAATAAGGGGAGGGGGATGTAACACCCCAAGACCAAGCCCCATTTGTAAATGTGAATATGTTTTGTAGGCTAGTCAGCCAATTTATTATAAGCCAGAAGGCTTATTTGATGATTAGTGTAGAGAGCCTAGATGCTAAAGGCCAATGAGCCTATTTTTGTATATGTAAACACTCATATCATTAATATAATACATAATTGTGTGTAGACCGGACACAATAAAAGAGTATGGGGGACTAAAATACTCTAGGAAGGGAAAGGGAGGAGGCTAAGAGACTAGGAAAGGGGCTAAGATTGAGGGCTTGTCTCTAAGGGAATATTATATTAGTATTCCTAAAGTATAAGGTATGGATAATCTCATGTTATCCTAAGTTCCTATGTGAAGGGGAATGTGTTACAAGTGAAGAGAACCGAGATCCTGGAGATCTAGATGTCATCAAAGGGGCATGCAAATAAGTGTGGGGAAAGTTAGTCTGTGGAGACTCACTCAACCACAGATGGACTTATCCTACACACACTCATTCATTCATGCGTTCAAACTTCCTGTTCAATGCATGGGATGAGCCTTACCTCTATAGCCGACATGCACTCCTAGAGCCATATACCCCACACTTTTCGTTTTATCAACAAAAAACCATATATTTCTTGTGAGGAACAGAGCACTTATATCTGCTTAAACCCATATTGACCCATACCCAAACTCATATTGTTCCTCCTTTGAACATGAATGATTCCAACACATGTTCCATACCCATCTCATATTTTTGTTTTCACCTGAGTCCGTACCTAGATGACTAGAGAGTTGGATTAAAGAGGCAGGTTATCAGGCCTGTGAGAAACTCTCTCTAGTTGAGAGAATTTTCAAGGAATTGATTTCCCGAGGAATCCGAACTGTAGCTATAGTGCTCTGAGACTTCATGTCTGTCCTGTTGCTCAAGCCTTGGAAGGGAAGTGGGAAAGCTGAAGGACTGTCGAGCAGAGAAGGAGCACACTTCCTGGGGTGGGACAGGCATGTGGGGAATGAGAGGTTGTTATAACCCTAAATTTCACCACACATGATTACCTGGCATCAGGCCAACTCATATCCCTTATTTGCCAAAACTCTGTTGAACAACTCTTTGAAAATCCTCTTGTGTCAAGGCCCATGCCCCCTAACCCATTACTGCAC
>ML793746.1:145528-170771 GCA_009831015.1 Picea engelmannii
AATCCATTGTCCCAACCCTTTATCCTTTCCTCATGCCAAAGGAGATTTAATGCAAAGCAGTTGAAGGACAGAAGAAGAGGAGCCCAGGATTAGGTTCAAGGAGCAGTGGCCGGTCTCAGCTTTGATTGTAAGTTGATTCATTTTCAGTAATAAAAAGAATACTTTTCCGATCCCAATGCATGAATTGTCTATGGTTTGGTTAATTTATGCTTGATTTCTAACCCTTGAGTAGAGAAGTAGTATGCATGCATAGTTGTTGTTTGTCTTGTGTGCAGGTCATATGTGGAAGGAGCGGCGCAAGCAAGTAATCGAAGAGCAACGGAGGATCTACATCGAATGCCAGTAATAAGGTTAGCGGTCCTATTCCATGCATTTACTGTGAAAGAGGGGTTTAAGTCTTGGGTTGTAGGTAAAAAAGTAATTTCTTTTCGGTCAAAATCTGCTTGCAAGTCTGACCCTAGTTTGCTAGTCCGTAGGGTATTTTTCCCAACAACAAAGGTTGTAGGATGTTAATGAGTTAGCTCCTAGGGATGAAATCCTTCATGTTGACTGTGTAAACTAAGCCTAGATAGGAACCCATTTACTCAGGTGTAATTTGGTCCCATCTCGGGGGTGACCCACTACTAACATCTTTGAGCAGCGTGGTCTAAGGCTGGGAGGTTTGTGGAAGGTCTGCACGTGGTTGATGGTATTCTATAAAAATATAAGTATCAATTATGTGTTCAATTGCATGTTTTGTATTTGTACATGTCTTTATAATTAAGAGTATTGTTTGTGCATGTTGTATGTATATGATTATTGTTATTCTGCATGAATCTATGCATTATCAAAATGTGTCTGTCTGTTTTAAATTTGTATAAATATATACAATAGGAATGAAGAATTGTTATGTGGCATAGCCCAGCAGCCTAAAGTTGGGGATGAAACAATATGGTATCATAGTTTAGTAAGAGTGTGTTATGGAGTATCATGCCCCAACCTGGGTGGTTGGGGATGTTATAATCACTATCTGGCCGTTGGTGAGGGGTAGCTCCCTTAAACAAGAGTGAGTTATGTGATGCATTATTCAAAAGGGGACCCGAAAGGGTACCTGCACTAGGTGGATACAATAGTTGTAACTTAAGATATTGTTGTTAGGACCTTTGTAGTGACACACATAATGTACAACACTATTTTTCCACTGCTGAGGGGTAGCACCTAGAAAGAAGTGTGATTTATGCGATGTATTATTTGTTAAGAACCTAAATAGATGTACAAATATAATCACCATGAATACTGAATAAAAAATAGATCCACAGAGAAAGATAGAAGAAACCACACTTTATCATTAAAAAACCCTTGAGGTAGGGAAACACCATACAATGGATCCTATTATGGAAGGGATCCTCTCATGTTCACTTGCCTCTTCGAGGGGGAATCCTCCTATTGAGCTACACCTCACAATACAATAATTCTCTTCATATCATATTACAATGCTTGAACCGATTTATATAGTGCTACCATCATCTAAGAACATTCTATAGGGGGGATCTTCTAGAAGTAGAACCTTCTAAGAAGTCTTACATTTGTTATATCTAACTACCCGTTTATTATATCTAACTACCATAGTGGGCCTTATTTAATAATATAGTGGACCTAGTCCACCTTACATTGAATGACCTCCACTATTGTTACTATGGAGCCTCTAGCCCCCCCCAGTACCTCTCTAGTTACCTTACATTCCATCCCCCTTATGAAAGCGTTGAGGAATGTACAACCATATACCAGGGTCCCATGGATAAGTGTGGACAACAATGTTGAAGTAGACTAGAGAACCATGGTCCCATTGACAAATGGAAGCCACCATGCTGAATTAGTCCAACCGCAATTATAAACCAGGGTCCCATGTCCAATTTCTCATGTGAACCCCAGATGGAAAATATCGGCACCCAATAACCAACTGAAAATGATACTCAAAAGACTGACACCTGTCATGTGGATCCAAATAAGAAGATCCATCCACATAGTGGAAAATGGTCGTAGAAGAATCTAGAAGGAATAATATCATTGCAGACTATGCAGGATGGACACTGGTAATAATCGTTGGCTCCCAATTTGTCACATTGATACTCTCTACAAATGGTGGATTAGAGTTATCAAATAAAATATGAAAATGGTTGTCATCCCAAAAATGACAACTATCCATATACCAATCATCACAATCAGCCTCCAAATCATACCAAACATATATTTCTTGATTATATTCATCCCTGATGTCTTCCATAAGAAATCTCTCCTGCATGTTATCCAATGAATCTTGAATACTACGAAAACTATCATTGAGGTAGTTTGTGAGGCCATCCAATCTGACATCCAATGTGTCATACAATTGAGATTTGAATGCTTCAGTAATTCGTAGAATTCCTTTGAGGGTTTGAGAGGAAATAGTCATCTGAGCACCCTATGAACTCTTCGGTCCCACAATCGTCATGAAAAAACCCAAAAAATAGAACAATAAGTTACAGCAGAAAATCACGGTTTTTTCTGGAAAAACCCTAAAAAACTATTGAATTTAAAATACTCATAACTTCACTTCCCGGACTTCGTTTCAACTGATTTATTTTTTGAAATTGGGTGAAATTTTGAGAGGAGCTCATATTTGTAAATTTTTTGGCCAAATTCGGCCTCCAACTACTACAATAATAAAACAAATGGCACCGTTGTCCGCAAAAAAAAACCCTGAAAAATTGCAAATTTTAAAACTTCAATATATTGACTTCCCGGACTCCGTTTCAGATGATTTGTTTTTTCAAATTGGTTTTTTTTCTAAGAGGAACTCAGATATACAACCCGTTTCTGCAAATTTTACACATAAATATACCGAAAATTTCTGGAATGTCGTGGCCCTCTTTTTTCTTCTCCGAAAAAAAAAAATGCAAAAATAAAAAATATTTGTCCACAATGTCTCCCAAGGAAAGTGCTCTGATACCACTTGTTAAGAACCAAAGACTGAATACAAAATCACCACAATATATATAGAAGAACAATATGAAAAATCTCTTGTATTGCTATTAAAACCCTTGGGGTAGGGAAACACCATACAATGGATCCTATTATGGAAGGGATCCTCTCCTGTTCACTTGCTTCTTCGAGGGGGAAACCTCCTAATGATATTTTTCTCCAAATACAATACTTTCCTTCATATCCTATTACATTGCTTGAACCCATTTATATAGTTCCACCATCACTTAAGAACATTTTAGAGGGGGAATCTTCTAGAAGTAGAACCTTCTAAGAAGTCCTCTTACATTTACTATATCTAACTAACATAGTGGGCCTTATTTAATAATATAGTGGACCTAGTCCACCTTACATTGAATGGCCTCCACTATTATCACTATGGGCCCTCTGCCCCCCCCCCCACTACCTCTCTAGCTACCTTACAATATTCAAAAGGGGACCTGAAAGAATACTTGGACTGGGTGGCTACAAAATTTGTAACTTAAGATGTTTTTATTAGGCCCTTTACAATGACAAATAGAAGGTACAACATTGTCTTGCCACTGATGAGGGGTATCCCTCTTAAACAGGTGTGATTTCTATAATGTATTACTCAAAAGGGGACCTCAAAGGTTACCTCCATTGGGTGGCTATAGAATTCATAACTTAAGATGATTTTCTTAGGCCCTTTGTAGTGACACACAAAGCATACTGAACTATCTGGAAACTATTGGGGGGTAGCACCCTGAAACATGCATTAGTTCTGCAATGTATTATTGAAAAGGGGACCCAAAATGGTACCTGCACTAAGTTTCTACAACAACCGAAACTTCAGATGTTTTTATTAGGCCCTTTGCAGTTACACAAAGAACGTATAGCACTATATGGCCACTGATGAGGGGTAGCACCTCGAAATAGGTGTGATCTTTGTGATGTATTATTCAAAATAGGACTCGAAAGGGTACCTTCAGTAGGTGGATACAACAACTGTAACTTAAAAAAAATTCTTAGGCCCTTTGTAGTGACACATATAATATATAACACTTTATGACTGTTGATAAGGAGTAGCATCCTAAAACAAGCGAAAATTTCATGATGTATTATTCAAAAGGTGACCCAAAATGGTACCTGCATTAGGTGGATACAATATTCCTAAATTAAGATGTTTTTATTAGGCCCTTTGCAATGACACATAGAATGTATAGCACTGTCTGGTCATTGATGAGGGGTAGTGCACCAAAACAGGAATGAGTTCTGCGATGTATTATTCAAAAGCGGACCTGAAAGGGGTACCTGCAATGGGTGGATACATCATTCAAAACTTAAGATGTTTTTCTTAGGCCTTTTGAAATGACACATAGAACGTGCATCACCATTTGGCCACTTATGAGGGGTAGTTCCCGGAAATAGGCATGAGTTATGCGATGTTTTATTCAAAAGGGGGGCTCGAAAGGGTACCTTCACTGGGTGGCTAAAACAACCCTAACTTAAGATGTTTTTCTTAGGCACTTTGCATTGAAACACAGAATGTACAACAGTCTTTGGGCACTGATAAGGGGTATAAAGGTGTGATTTCTAGGATGTATTGTTCAAAAGGGGACTCGAAATGGTACTTTCGCTGGGTGGCTACATCAGTCATAACGTAAGTTTTTTTTATTAGGCCTTTGCAATGACATTGAGAACATCCAACATTGCCTTGCCACTGATGAGCGGTAGTTCCCCAAAATAGTCATGAGTTATATGATGTATTATTCAAAAGGGGACCTGAAAGAGTACCTTCACTAGGGGGCTACAACAACCATAGCTTAAGATATTCTTCTTAGGCCCTTTGTAGTGACACACATAATGTACAACACTATCTGGCCACCGATAGAGTGATCACCCCATAATAGGCGTGAGTTATGCAATGTATTACTCAAAAGGGAACTCTAAAGGGTACCTGCACTATGTGGCTACAACAGTCATAACAAAGGTCGTACACAGGTCATATTATGTATAAGCCATAGGTCATACTATGGGGCATACACAACAACATTCAAGGGGTTGATTCCAAGGAACATTGAGTAGGGAGAGATAGGTTGAATCAGGTCCGATTTGACTTAGTAGAAGAAGTCCAACCTTGAGAAAGCCATACAAGCAGTGTCGTATAGGCCAAAATAGATTTGGGTCGTACAACTATTTATCTAGGTTGAATTTACTGAGGAGGAGAGGAATTCTTCTGGAGAAATTTCGTGTAAGAAATTTCGATATTTTTTTTGATGATGTAATATTTCTATCAAGAGACAAATAAATCCCCCTCTTTGTTGGTTTTCCCCACACTGGGGTTTCCAGGCTATTTTGGTGTCTCTATATTTTATATGCTTAGTTTTTGAATACTTATGTTGTGCATTTTTAGTTAAATAACTTAGTTGTAAATTATTTGCATAATTTTTTGAAGTTATAACAACACAATGTAATTTTGTGATTAAAAAATTATTGGTATATAATTTTTGTTGTTGATTTATAATAAATTAACATGGTATCAGAGCTCAGTCTCTGAATACATAAGCAACCAAGTCGATTTTCTATGCAGACTAGGAGTAAATCGGTAAGGGGGTTGAGTTACCAGAGAGGGAATGTGAGTCAGAGCAGCTAACATAATTGCCAATGTAGGCTTGAGGTTCAAACATAGACTAGAGGGGGCCTCAAATTTTAGTTCATGGAGAGAGAGAATTGGTTTGTTGCTAGAGGAACAAGGTTTGTGGGAGTTTTTTGAAGGGACAATAGTACTTCCAGCAGACCCAACACAAAAACTATCTCATCTCAAGATAGATGTGAAGGCTAGATGAATAATTATTGATGGATTCAAAGACAATATCATTCCTCATCTGTCTAGTAAGAAGACAACTAAGGATATGTGGGAGGCCCTAGTTCAATTGCACCAGTTAGATAACTAGAGAAGGAAAATGTTGCTTAGGGAGAACTGAGAAGGAAAAATATGGCTAGGGGAGAGTATGTTCTAACATATCTCACCAAGTTCACTTAGATCAGAGATGAACTGGTAGTTGTTGGGGAGACCATGGATGAGACAGAGCTTGCGAGGACAACCTTAAATGGATTCACCAAATAGTACGATGTACTTTTCATAGGTGTTGCAACATGAAAGAAACTCCCTGATTGGGAGAGGTTATGGGATGAATTCACCTAAGAGGAGATGTGATATGGTACCTCATAGGATATCAAACCAAAGAATGAGGATCAAGAAAACCTTTCCTCATATGGAAATGGAATGTTTAGAGGGAAGAAAGGATCCAATGGGGTTCAATCCTCTAAGGAATAAAAGAAGAAATATTTCAGCAAGATAAAGTGTTTTTCCTATCACAAACCATGCCACTTTTCCAGTCAGTTCTCAAAGAAGAAGAAGGGTGGAAAAAATTCACATATGGATGCATCAAATTTAGCTAAAGTTGATGAATTTGTAGCTAGGTTCGTGAATGAGTTTTCACTCATTACATGTCTGTCTAGTTAAGCCAGTTCAGGAATATTGTACATAGACAGTGGTGCCTCTAGTCACATTATTGGAGTGTGGGAGTACTTCTCCATATTCCAAGAGGAGGATATGGACCTTGTGATTGATATGGGAAATAATTCCAAGTGTCAGGAAACAAGCCATGGGACAGTCACATTTCAAAGGGAGTACGAGAATCCACTGATGGTGAGGGATGTGATATATGTTTCAGGTATGGCCAAGAACATGATATTGGTATCATCCTTGGAGGATATGGGATATGTATAAGGTAGTCTCATTTTAGGATGGGAGAGTGTAAATCATGCCTAAATACTCCAAAACAACAAAGGTGATTGGCGTCAGGTGAGAGAAGTTGTATAGGCTTCAATTCAAGCTAGCTCGAGCATTGGTGAGCAATGTTTGTGACTTGGAAAAGTTATAGAATACGAGGATGACACACCTACATCATGGATAAATCAAGGTACTCAAGGATATTGTGAAAGGACTACTGGATTTTAGAACCAAGCATCCTAAGGTATGCAAGGGGTGTGTTATGGGGAATTACACTAAGACATCCTTCCTTAGTGGTTATAATAGGACAGGAGGCATCCTAGACTTGATACAATATAATGTATGTTCTCCCATGTCATTACCATCCATGAGAGGGTATGAGTAATATGTCACCTTCATCGATGACCATTCCAAAAATACCTTGATCAACTTCATGAAGACCAAGGATAAGGTCTTCAGTCCATTCCAAGAATTCTAATATCTTATGGAGAACTAGACAAGAAGAAATATCAAGAAATTGAGATCTGAAAATGGAGGCGAGTAATGTTAGTGTTTCATGGAAACCTGCACAGGAAATCTAGCTAAATCATACACAAACAAAGCTTATCAAGAAAAAGAAGAGAGATACAGAATGAAGAATGAGAATCAATGTATATTATGATCTTATCCATGAGTGAGTGATATTCACTCATATAGGAAATGACATCCTATAATTAGGAATGGATGCATAATCGTGATGGTCTAAGATTAGAAAGTCTAAAATAAAACTAGTCAGTTAACTCCCATCGAACTAGTGTTACTCCCACTGAACTAGTGTGCCAAAAATAGAAATTTCTCCAACACCCCCCCTGAACATCACTATGGAGTAAAAAATGAGTCCCAACTACTAGGCCATATTAGGTACTCATGTACAATGCAACTAATGAACACTGAATAAAAGTGAGGAAAGAGGGAAAACCTTGTGGAAAMCCCCCCCCCACTCAAAAGATAAGGTATCAAAAGAAGAAAATGGCAGCTGTTAGGCAAATGTGTTCCTCATTGCAATACGATCCAGCAAATTCTGAAACTTCGGCTCATTGAAATTCTTTGTGAAGATGTAGAAATCTTTATGGATCTGATGAAGTCTTTTGGAAACCTATCGAGCCTTGTACCTATTGATCCTGTGGACCCATATGCACCTGAAAATATTCCTTTTCATTGGAAGTGGAACCAAATGAAAAGTCTGATTATTTAGGAGTGAGTCATACTCCTTCTGCATGGTTTATTTCCATAATGGATTTCCCACAACCTTATTTTAGTTCTTCATATCAGTGGATTGAACCATATAACAATGCATGGGCATCACAAGTTCTAAAGTTGAAAGTACATGAGAAGGATCCTCATGCTAAGATAGATTCATCCTCGAATCCAATGGATTCCCTGCAAGGTTTCCATCTTCCTGAAGTTTTGTATGTTCATTCTTCGTCATCTACTGAAGCTTCGGCATTGGCTTCTTATCTGGCTATACTACCTTCTTATTTCCATGTACAAAATCTGAGTGTATGGAATCATCTTTGATGTATGAAACTGATGGAAGCACAAGAGTATATGCACGTTGCACTAGAGGTCCATGCAAAGTACTCTCCTTATGTGTAATTATAATAGAGGAGTCATTGTCAGAAAACTTAGTGAATTTATACAACCTTGACTTGTGATCCACCTCACCAATTGCAATGATGGAATTGTCATGGATGTCAATTACTGAAACTGAATTTGATGTAAATTCAACCTTTTTACCTTTCTAAGTGATTTGATAAACTGAGAGAATATTCATAGAAATTTTTGGAACATGTAAAACATTCTCAAAACTACCATTATGGAGTTCCACTCTCCCTTCTCCTGCTACTGCTACTGGAGTATCATCCCCCATTAGAACAAGGAATCTTGAGCATGGAATCAAAGAATATAAAACTTCCTCTTTCGTTGCCATATTATGGGATACACCAGAATCTATAATTCATGGATCAGATGAGGAATTAATTGCAACCAGAGAATGATGATTACCTTTCTTAGGAGTAGGATATTCTTCCTTCTACTTCTTGACTCCATCTGGAATGAAGTTTCCAAGGTTGTTTTGTTGAAGTGTCTATGCCATAAGATCGATCTATTTCTTCATGCATGTGGATTATTCATGATTTGGTTTATTTTATTAAGTGCATTGCTTTCCCTTCTTCTTCTTGGAATCTGAAGAGTCATTGGAACCTGAAGAATCATTAAAGGGTTTGGAATATCCCTCCTCATTATGTTTGGATGGCCATTTTCCATCTTGCATGGTGAGTGCATGTGATTTGGGATCTTTCATGAGGCCCATCTGTATGAATTTTGTCTGCTCTTGTGTAAGAGACTCAATGAACTGAGCCAACGTAGGAATTTTCCAATTTGTTCCAAAAATACATCAGCCAGAATGGAAATTGGAGACATATATAGTGTATTCTAGTCCTAGCTTGGCCAAGATTGTTAGAATAAGTTGTTTCTCTTGTGTAGACATATCAATACCACATTCACCCAAGCTCAATAGAAAATATTTAAATTTAGTAAAAAAATCTTGTATATTATCAAAGCTTTTAGGGTCTAAAGTATTCAACTCTACCTCAAGAATTTGACCTCACATCTCATCCTTATTTCCAAAGATTCCTTCCAAGGTGGTCCATATCTCATTCAGAGTATTTCATGCGGAAACATGAAACCATAATATCTATGGATATTAACTCAAGAAGTAGTCTTCTGGCCTCATCCTTACGGTTCACCAATCTCATCTTCTCAATCACTGATGTAGGTTCAGTTTCTGTCGCCATCGTCAAATTATACAGTCCTTTCCTTCTAAGTTAGAATTATGACTTGGGATTTCATTAAAAATAGTTGTACTACATGAGTATTATCACTAAACTTGATTGAATAAGTTGCATCACCTCTATCCTGCTATTGATTCTCGAAAGATCTTGAAAACCCCGATTGTGGATTCCGAGATATGACTGACGGTGCTATGGAAACTATATATATGATAAAAAAAATATATCTCCTAAAATATGATGTGGGTTTTGGATATTTTTCTGAGCAAGATCATCCCTATGTTATACGTCTCTGGTTAAAATTTCATCCCGACCCAGATTGTGGATTTTGAGATATCACAATTTTACTACAGAACGCCAATTTTTGGAGGGTTGTTGAATCGTCACAACCTAGAGAAGGACACAGTGTGATGATTGTGAAAAAATTAATCGTTTCACCCCAGATGAATAACACAATGAAATGAAGTCACACCTTGGTTTCGTATAGGTCGCAGTGATTCCAAACATCGCACCTTTCGAGAGGGATAGACCGCGATGATTGCAAAAACTAGGTTTACTCAAGGACTCTTTCACACTTCTCTAGCTTGTCTGGGCTATTCCAAGAAGCTTGGCTCTGATACCATGTCAGTGTTTCATGGAAACCTGCACAGGAGATCTAGATAAAGCATACACAAACAAATCTTATCAAGAAAAGGAAGAGAGATACACAATGAAGAATGAGAATCAATGTATATTATGATATTATCAATGAGTGAGTAATATTCACTCATATAGGAAATGACATCCTGTAATTAGGAATGCATTCATAATAGTGATGCTCTAATATTAGAAAGTCTAAAATAGAACTAGTTAGTTAACTCCCACTAAACTAGTGTTACTCCAATTGAACTAGTGTGCTGAAAATAGAAATTTCTCCAACAAGTGCACCTCGAAGGCCTTCAAGGATTTCTATGCAAGTGTTAGGATAAAGAGGGAGTTGACTTTTCCATTCAACCCACTGTTTTTCCTGAGTTTATCATCTGATCTTTTTGTTGCAACATAGTTCTCAAATTACCCACAGAGTATAAATTTGTCGATGCTAAGGCTCCCATTGTGCATGTTATTTCTGTAGCGAATTCCCCTTCTTCAAGTTTTTGTCCATATACAATGATCTTGTGCATTTTTTATCATCATGTCTCCTCTTGGATGCATTTCCTGTTTCAGGAAATCCTTCCTCTGTTTACTGAAAAAGTAATCAGAGGAAGGAATCTCATCCCTAGAAATAGGTTCGAGATCATTAACGTATAGGAAATTCATTTGGGGGTTACCACAAGTAGACTGCAAAGGGGTCAAAGAAGTAATAGGACTTCCAAGCTCCGTTGATGTTGTTCCTCCTATTTTTTTGGGAAAATCCTCAGGGATTTCTGGGGATGTTTCCAACTCCTTATATTTCCTTGACTCTAATTTATCTGTCTGAGGAACTTTTGTTTCTTGTGAAGGCATTTCAATCTCCTTGATATTTCCCTTTGAAGTTGTTGTACCCTGCAACTCTATTTCAAAACCTGGGGGATGCCCTTCCTTCTCTGGAGTGGGGGTCGTGGATTCACCCTGCAAAATCTTTGGAAAACAACTTCGCCTGTGACTTTGGAAGGACATGAAACCAGTCTGTAAGTTAGGTGATAAGGCTCGTACCCTGTTCAATACCTCCTCATAGGCTTTAAACTCTTTGAATATATCATCATAAACAAACTCTTTGTGTTCATAAGCTTTCAAATTGCAGTGCATCAAATGTCTGTTCACTAGTTGATAAGGGTCATGTTTTTTATGTTCGATATTTACCAATTTAACTTCTTCTAGTGCTTCGGCTTCCACTTTAGAATGGCCTAGGTTTTGCAATGAAAATTTCCTGATATGTACAGGGAAGATTGGCCAAGACTTCTTTTGAGATGCCTTTAGCTCTATTTTAATACGGCCTTTTACTATTTGGTGTGCTACCTCTCTACACACCAGTCTGTTTGGGATGAATTTTGGAAGGGCATGAGGGAGGATTGAGCACCCGTAAACCCTAATATAAGACAAGTTTTCATCAATGAGCCAGTTGGCTATTGCTTTGAGGTTTTATGAGACTATCTCAGAAATGCGAGGGGGTTCATAGCCATAAAACATCTTATGCATTGGAATTACTATGAGATGACAAATTTCATAAAATGCATTCATAGCATTTTCTTCCCATAGCACAGAGTGATACTCATGAATGGATTCGGGGCAAGTTATGTTCCAACTCCAATTCATCAAGGGAAATGGAGTCACAAAGCAGATTGTGTCCATGATGTACACCGACATGAAAAAGGCCACTGGTTGACCTTTAGATCTTGCAACTCTGTAATTTGAAACCTCCTGGGCTAGGTTATCAGACAAAATCTTGCTCCAGTTAAAAGTGTATCCTTCTGATGCTTCTTCTAAAAGGGGGACCCATTCTACAGGGAAATGGAAAGGATTCTTTTTCCCGAAGAGTCTACACAACATAATGGCTAAATAGACCATGTACTCATTCAAAGATGTTGTTTAATAAATTCCATGGGTATCGGACCTAAATTTTGATGGACATCTCCACCATCCTTTGATAAAATCAGGATATGTTTGGTCCACCTCAATACATTCTTTCCTTTGAAACTCAACTGTAAATACAACATTATAAATGTACTTAGGATTTGGTGAGAGTTTGTACATTACTTGTATATTCTCTGGCCTGAATGAGCCGACAATGACTCCTTATTCGTTTAAAATGCTTATTGTCAGTATATCAACCTTCTTCAAGGCCCAATTGATCATGTCATTGTATGCCATGAGCCGAGGGCATGTTGCGATATTATGAAGCTATGATTCTTCTATATCCCGAAGTTGATTCTTGGAATCAGCAGGAGAATTTTTGATTTCGTAATCCAGGAGTTCATAGATTTGACTCCTGGATTTAATTGAGTCGATGGTGTGTGGCGTAGTGTCGGATATGATATCTCCTTCCGGGTTATGCATCTCCTCTGTATCTTCACTCTTCTTCGGTGCTTTCTTTGGTGCCATAGCTCTATGTTAGATGGAAAACCTGTCACAGAAGGGAATCATATGAGCTTGGCCAAATGCGAATTACCTTTGAAAGACAGAACAAGCATAGGTTTTGGAACACAGAATTTTAATTTGCCTTAAACTTGTTTTATGACAAAAACACTGACGCAGCTGACCTGTAATTAATTACATTTAATGAAAAGAATATTTCTGAGATATGCAATAGTGTCGCAGCATTCATCAATTATCCATTTATTAATATGGCCGTATTTCGGCAATCCCAAATTCAAAATTCGAAAAAATTCATTCAACGGTACCGAAAATAAGCAAATACAAAAAGAAGTTTAATTATTGTTAATCGCATTTTTAAATAGAGTTAGTTCAGTTTAAATGATGATTAAAGTTCAAGACTTCACGTTTCGTGGTTTCAGGGATTGTGGATACATGAGGTATGTCATCTCCAAACCCCGATTTCCGAAATTGCGAAATCACGATGAGATTAGGTTAGGCATTAACTCTCATATTAGTAAATTAATTAATCAGGATTAAAAAATAACTTCGATTGCTTTGGGGTTTCAGGGATCGTGCATACATGAGGTATGTCATCGCTGAACCCCGATTTCCAAAATTGCGAAATCACGAATAGATTATATTAGACCTTAACTCTCATATTAGTAAATTAACTAATCGGGATTAAACTAACCTTCATTCTTTCGGGAAATCGAGGATCGGGATTTCGTGATTCAATATGTATGGAAAACATATGATTTTGAGTAGTTTTGAATCCCTAAAGGTTTAAAGATTATTAATCAACTCCTTTAGGGTTTAAAATACCGTGATTAAAAATAACTTTACAGAATGCGCGTCGGGAATTTAAAAAACTTTTGGGCTTTTACCTTTGATTATTTAAAGAATAAAGCTTGTCCGGATTTTGGTACCGGGCTTTCAGAAATGATGGCGAGGGTTATGTTTCATGAAAAAATGAAACCCGAAAAAGGAAAACTTTAGTCTTAAAGATAGAAAATTTAAAAATTGTTTCAACACCCACAATAGAACATGGTGGAGGAAAGGAAGAACATGACTATTGTTGGGGTTACTAAATCCATGATCTATGATTAGGATCTACCTAGGTTCTTATGGGAAGAATCTTGTAACACAACAATATACATACATAGCAAGAGTCCTCGCAAGATGTTGGGGAGGAAGATTCATGGGGAGGTATTCATAGGGAGGAGATCAGAGATTGGAAACTTCATGGTTTTCAGATGCCTTTTAATGTCATATCCCCTTAGAGAAGAGGACAAAGCTCGAGACCATTGCTGAGAAGGGGATTTTCATTGGTTACAACATGAACTCCACAAAATATAGAGTTTACATTCCTCTCTCGAGGAATATTGTGGTCAGGAGGGATGTGATATTTGAGGAATACAAAGCCTTGAGGAAGACTCACGATACTAGTGTAGCAGTAGCAGGGGATCAGGAGCTAGAGAATCAGAAGAATGAGGATGGGCAGGGTATAGGTATAGGTATGGGTGCAAGCATGGATGATAATATTGCATATTAGGATGAGTAGCAACAAACTCCTTCTACTAAGACGAGGAAGACCAAGTTGGAAGAGAAAACCTTGAGAGAGGCACAAGAGTACATGTGTGCACCTAGGACATCTGTTAGGGAGAGTGGAGCACCACAAATATTTTCCAGTTACATGGCTCTAATGATTGAGTTATTGGAGGTTGAGCCTTTCAACGATGAGGAAGAATCACAGTAACATGTGTGGAGAGATGCCATGGTGGAAGAGTATGCTTCCATCATGAAGAATGATGTATGGGAGGCGTTTCCTTGACAAAAGGGGAAATAAGTGTGTTGGCACAGGGGCAGACAGACGGTTCAAAGCTCAAGAGAGCACCAACAAAGCCCTAACTACCAGCCCTTTCGAAAACACCTCCAAAGCAGATGAAGTCTCACCCGAGGTAGAGGTGTGGGTGGTTGTAGGACTCAAGTGTCTGCAACCTTGTAGTGGAAACAGATCTGTGATTATATCACTTACAGAGTACTTAGCATATATCATTCGTCAATATTCAACCCTTATTATACTTCACAGATAGCACGGAGCATCACAACATTCACTTAGATCTAAGGTATTTCAACACTTAGCAATAGTGAAACAGATCAGATCCAGTAGATTAGCACCAAGCATATTTATACATGTCAGATCCAACATTCACACACCTCTATAAGAATAAAGCATAAGTATATCTATCTAAATATACCAAAGAACTTAGCAAAAGAAAGGATAAACATATCAATTCGAAGCACAAAGCATAACACATAGATTTACGTGGTTGACCCCCACCCTGGGGCTACATCCACCAACTCTTCTTCTTTATTAACGTCCTCAGTCGGTTACAGCATAGAGCCACCAAAAACCTTCTTCGCATAGGATAAAAGATCTGCGTAGCTCACTATATCCTTCTTCCTTGTGCTATAGCACAAATCCTTCCACAACTCTTTACAACGACTTGCACTTAGCTCTGCAAGCCTCTTACAGTCATGCACAAAGCACCTACAAAATCTATTAGCACTTAGCTTACATCACATACATACTTATCACCTCCGATAGATGCCTAGATATCTATTTATACATTACAAAAGTGGGCCTAATCATGGGTAAACCCACGGGCCGACATCCCTTTCCCATTACATATTCCCAAAAACCCAAAAGGGGCCCAAAAGGGGCCTAGATTCTGTAATCTCTGCTTCGTCTAGAGATCCATCTTCGACAGGTTGTCTAAGTCCCAAAAGTGGTCAAGCATGAACAAGTATCTCCAAAATCTTGGTCAAGGGCCAACAGGCCCCCATCACTCACCTATGACTCATCCTGAGTCACTTTGGTTTGATCAATTCTACCTCGAATGACTCAAGCCTGGCTCGAGGTACTTCGACCTGCTGCAGTGCTATGACCTCTTGCTCAATGAAATTCTAGATCACTACGTCATTCCCAGGACCTTCTAAGTGTTGTTATGTGGTGAAGATGATCTGTTCTAGTTCGGCTTCTTGGATTTCAACTTCAGTGAATAGTTGGCATGCCTTTTATTGCACTGGTTAAAGTCATTGAGTGACTTCCATTACTTTACTCTGAATCATATGGATCTATTTCTAGGTGGTGCGTTTCTCTTGAGACCAGTTCATTCTTTCCACTAGTGACAAGGCCTTTAGCTGTGCCTGTAACGTATCGACGTGCTACTTTGCTTCTTGGAGCCGTGACTCCAATGCGTGTAACTCTGGATTCTCCATGAGGTTATCATAAGTCTGGGCACTCCGGTTACTCAGCTTCTTGCATTCCAAGGCAAGAGATTTTAATCTGCCAACTGCGCTGCAGGTAGTTACTTCCCTTAGGTCTCTTACCTCCTGTGGAGTTTCGGGTACAACACAGAGCTCTATATCTGTGATGCGCTGTTGTAGCTTCTGGATCATGTCTTTGAGCTGTGCCACCTATTGTGGGATTCTTTCTTCAGTCTGTACCTCAATGACTGTGATAGAGAGAAGTGATTTGTTGACCACTTATTTTACTTCCAGTTGCTCTGCCAACAATTGTTCCTTTCCTTGTTGTAGTTGTGCTTTCTCATCATTCCATTTTTCTTGGAGAGAACTCTTATCTTGTTCTGCAGCACTGCGTTTTTCTACAAGTACTCCATGTACTTGTGTCAAAGCTTGGATGGCTTGCTCTGCTTCATCTTGTGATTTTTGATGTCGAGCCTCGACTGAATCCGCCATTCAGTGGAGTTGATATGGCTCATCTCTTTCTTCTGGTGTTCCGACTGACAGGGGCGTAGTTGATACTGCACGCCTTGACTGAATTGCCTACTGCAATCCTTGGAGCTCTATATCGATCCGACTATACATCGTCTCCTGCCTATCTTTCTGCTTCTCCGCAATCTCTAGCAAAGCATCGTTCAATGCAGCGATGATGAAGTTAAATTCATCCGGGGTGAGGACAGTCTCAAACTTGGTCTTGGTTTCTTTCATTTTCTTTCTGGATGAAGGCTTCTGTGGGAGACACCTTTCTTTTCCTCGAGGGGTCCTCCTCATCCTTATGCAATGTTTCCTCGTCAATCTCTTCACCATCACCTCCTTTCTCTGGTGACATAGACACAGTCTTCACGGATGTGTTGTCTATATTGAACTTCTTCAGGCTTCTTTGCTTTACTAGGTCCGGGTGTATCTTGCGTAGCCTGCAGACTGTCTACATCGAAAAAATCCATAGGGTTGGCTGGAATAAGGAGGTTCGTCGACCATTCCTTGGTAATTTCCTCTAAATATTCCTCTGTAATATTGTAATAGGACTGCAACTGCTGCTTATGGCCATCTGCATGTGTTGTTATATAAATGAATTGGTGGTCCGTGTTGAACTTCATTAGGGGCCAAAACCTGTGGAGGGTATTTAGGATCATATGAGGCTCAGACTGGATGGCTACTTTCAACTAGTTGTAGTAAGTGTGGAAGACAACATTTGACTACCATTTCTTGTTCATATCATCCGAGTACCACAGGATACTGAACTTCACGGCCAATGGTTCAAATGGATTGATGTCTGGGAAGGTCTCACCTTTCGGCATCTCCCATGCAA
The DNA here is from genome assembly GCA_009831015.1 of Picea engelmannii. Taxonomy (NCBI): domain Eukaryota; kingdom Viridiplantae; phylum Streptophyta; class Pinopsida; order Pinales; family Pinaceae; genus Picea; species Picea engelmannii. The sequence continues at coordinate 162,780 of ML793746.1, forward strand.
TGAATGTGATCAGTATGAGAAGTCAGCTAAAGTGGAACTCATATCCTTGGTCTTATGCTTCCCTGCAGTCTAGTTCCAACTGGTTTACCAGGTACTACGCCGAATTCATCTGAAGTCCTTCTGCACACATCCCTGCGAGGTCAACGACGAATCTAGTCACTTGGGTGGGTTGGTTCTTCCGAACTAATTTTCCTGTGATCAACTAGCATGCAAGTCACACTGCACCACTCTGGATAGAGGCTACGTTGTAGCCTCACATGTCCTTCTTAACATCATCGTAAGTCTCTTTGATCCTCTACGCTAATTCTCGGTCTCATCTCTTTCCAGGGTAAAATTATTGTGGGTCAGGGCCTTTCATGCTAAGCTCGATGATCTGATTAATCAAGGTCAGATCTACAGTGATGCGATAGTTCAACCATAAGTATCCTCCATGGTAGCTTGACAGTAGCAATCTGAAATAGGCGTTCACTTCCTGGTGCCTACCGAAGTGTGGGATCTTCATCACATTGAGCAGTGTAGACTGCGCAAGGTTCTGGGTCCACGAATGCGGGATAATCTTGGAGTTATTTCCTTCAGTCCTGGTCAAATACTTTTGCGAGGAAAGCATGCTATAAGCCTTTCTGTCGTCGAGGTTGAAGTCACTAAACTTCAATGCTTCGATCTTATCTAGGTCGGCATGAACTGCACCCACCCCTTTCAAGAGTTATGCAATGACCAAAGCATACTCAAAATCCCTGGGCACACTGTATCTGTTCACTACGCCGCTTAGAGGAGGTATATATAAAGGTAAGATGCTCGGAATCAACTTGGCATTCGCGAGATCATCTCTATTCTTCGTTCTTGTCTCTGTCGTGTTTCTGAAAGTTCCTACTCTGTGAGAAATCGAGGAGAAGCTTGGACTCCTCCTATCAATGATGCTTGCACACCTGCAGACATCTTTCTTTCTAACATGACTTTCTCGGTCCTGAGATCAACAAGTACTTCCTTCGCAGATTCTTCAAGTTCATAAGCTCCTTGGACATACGCACTTAGGGTTAATAATATCGGGTTCATGAATTAATGTAGACATGGAAATAATATGGAAAGCAAGAGTGTAATGATCACTGGACAATCTTAATCAAGGTTGCGAGCTCAAATTCTCGATTTGGAAAAAGTGTTCTTCGTGCATGGTGCGATGGGATAAATAGGAAACTTAGCAATGAATTTCTTGCAATGGGTATGAGGCTTCATTAACTCTCTTTTTGTCCATTATGGCATGGTCCATTGGTCAGGTGGTGATCCATAAATGTTTTTCCAGCCATTCAGAGCATCAGTCGAATGGATATATCGTCCCCAATGACTATATTTCTTCGTCATGGTGAAGTGCCATGTGTAGCTGTTTTGATATTTCAACGAAGCTCCAATTCTGCATTTTTTCTTTCTACGAGGTCTCTTCTAGAACCTCCTGTAACCTTTTAGTATTATCCCTTTTCTTTCTTAAATTTCTAGCCTTCTTTCCATTGAGCTTCGTCTCGATAATGCTTTTATAATTCTGAGTATTTTATTCTTTGGTCTTAGTTACTTTGCTCTACTAAGATTTTTTCCTAGGTTTCATGTGTAATACTTCTTCCTTGTCTGGGATACATAATTCAATCTTCTTGGGATCCTCTAATGTTCTCTTAGCCACGACATTCGAGTTTCTAGTATTAAATATTTGTGATCTGCTCTTTTGCTCCTCAATCAAGTGCACAATCCTTCTGGTCATAAATTCTTTTAACTCTTTCTTCTTCTGTTCCAAAACTTCTTATTCTTTCTTTCGTCTGGCTTGATCTCTATCAATCCAAGGTTTTCCTATTAGCATGGTAAATTGGTCTTTGTCTTCAACAAATTTAATAATCTCAAAGTCCTCTTCTGTCAAAGCTCCATTGACAGTCATAGGTATCCAGGTGAGCCTTCCACATAGGCTTATTATCTTTCCTCCAAATAAACTAATTCCTCCTGGGGAAGGGATCATAGCAGGCTTCCTTATAGCTTCCCAAGTTCTTTCTGGCATAATATTCACTTGTGTCTCTTCATCAAGAACACAGTCAATGTTGAAGTCCCCTATTCTTGCTTCAATGCATTCCTTCTCTTTGAATATCTATGATAAGATGACATGTTGGTGGTCATTCATGGTCTCCTTCATTTGTATCAATACTTTATTTGATTCTTACTGGGGTTCTGCCTTTTTTGGATCTGCCTTAGGGTTTTTTTGGTTCAAATTTATTCCTTCAAGCTTAGCGATCATTCTAGGGCAATCCAACACTTCATGGTCCATAGCCTTACAACAAAGACAACTAGGTCTTCTGCCAGGGCATTCATTAGCAAGATGTCATGGTCTTCTACAACTATAACAGAGGGTTAATCCTCTCTTTCTTTGAAATTATCCCTATCTTTTTCTATACTGTGCACTAGGATCATAGGAGGTAACCTGCAACAAATTATTTCTAGGATCCTGCATTCATTTGTTAGTCGAAACATTCTTTCTATGCATAGGTATAACATATCTTTCATTATTATTATCAGATCTATTCATATCACATCTTCTTTCATCTATCAATACCCTATATTTCAAACTAGGACAAAACCTACTAGATATACCTAGATCCATACTCTAGAAACAAAAAAATACACCTTTCTTACTTTTACAGAGCACAAATATTTCAGATTTAATAACTTTTAACTATTCTTACCTTTAATAGAGCACAAATCTTACAGATCTTACCTCTTTCAATAAGAACTTCTTTCTTTTAACTTTCTTGGAGCATAAATCTTTCAGACCCTTCTTCTTTTCTACATATCTAATCTCCTTTCTTTCAAATCTGGCCCTCTCTCTTCAGATCAGGCTTCTTTCTCTCAGATCTAACCTTCTTTCTTTAGTACAAATCTTTACAGATCAAGTAGAATACTGTGCACTAGGGCACAAAGCTTTCACAGTTTCAAGATGAATCTTTACACAAAGATTCCTCTTTCTCAGTTCCCAACAATCACAATTTCAGGTCCTGGCAACAGAACAATTTGTTAGAATAGGGGAAGACCCAAGGTTCAATGCTAAAGAGTGCACTAACAAATCCCTAACTACCATCCCTTTCGGAAACACCTACAAAGCAGATGAAGTCTCACCTAAGGTAGAGGCAGGGGTGGTTGTAGGACTCAAGTGTCTGCAACCTTAGCTGGGACACAAATCTGTGATTACATTGCTTATAGAGTACTTAGCATAGATCATTCGTCAATATTCAACCCTTATTATACTTCGCAGATAGCACAAAGCATCACAACATTCACTTAGATCTAAGGTATTTCAGCACTTAGCAACAACGAAATAGATCAGATCCGGTAGATCAACACTAAGCATATTCATACATGTCAGATCTAACATTCACACACCTCTATAAGCACAAAGCATAAGTAGATCTATCTAAATATACCAAAGCACTTAGCATAATAAAGGATAAACACATCAAGTTGAAGCACAAAGCATAACACACAGATTTACGTGGTTCACCCCCACCCTGGGGCTATATCCACCAACTCTTCTTCTTTATTAGCGTCCTCAGTCGGTTACAGTACAGAGCCACCAAAAACCTTCTTCGCATAGGACAAAATATCTGTGCAGCTCGCTATATCCTTCTTACTTGTGCTACAACACAAAGCCTTCCACAACTCTTTACAATGACTTGCACTTAGCTCTACAAGCCTCTTACAGTCATGCACAAAGCACCTACAAAATCTATTATCACTTAGATTACATCACATACATCCCTATCTCCTCCGACAGATGCCTAGATATCTATTTATACATTACAAAAGTGGGCCTAAGCATGGGTAAACCCACGAGCCGACATCCCTTTCCAATTACATATTCCCAACAACCCAAAAGGGACCCAAAAGTGGGCCTAGATTCGACAATCTCCGCTTCATTTGGTGCTCCATCTTCGACACACTGTCGAAGTCCCAAAAATGGTCAAGCATGACCAAGTATATCCCAAGACTTGGTCAAGGGCCAACAAAGTGATTGGCTTGAGATGGATCTATAAGATCAAGCACATTGCAGATGGAAGTGTGGATAATTTCAAATCCAACTTTGTGGCTAAGGGGTTCTCTCAGAAGGAGGGAATCGATTATTATGAGACATTCTCCCTAGTTGTGAGATACACTTCGATTAGGGTCATTATATCAATTGCAACATATATGGGTTGGAAGATCCACCAGATGGATGTAAAGACGACATTACTTAATGACATCATTGAGGAGTTGTACATTGAGAATTCAAATGGTTTTGAGGTGCACGAGAAGGGTTCCCATGAGTGTAGGTTGAAGAGAGCCTTGTATTGGCTCAAGGAGGCTCCCAGGGTGTGGCAATCAAACATTGGAAGTTACTTGCAGGTGATGGTCTTCGCCAAGAGTGAGGAAGACTCCAACCTTTACTATATCATAGTTTTAGGTGAGTCGCTCATTCTTGTGTTGTATGTGGATGACTTATTTCTTATAGTTTCAGAGAGGCTCATTGTAGGGTGTAAGAGGAATGATATTGATTCAGATTATGAGATGAAGGATTTGGCGTTGATGCACTAATTTAACAATTTAGAGGTGTGGAAGCGAGTTGGTCAGACTTTCACTTGGATAGGGGAAGTATACGATGGATATCCTGAAGAGATTCAGGATGTTTGGTTGGAGGCCTATGTCTACAACCATGGTGACCAACTTGAAGAAGCTATATGCTTCTAGATCAAATGAAATGGACCCTACTCTTTACAAAAATTTGATTGGATCTCTGATGTATATGGTCAACACTAGATTAGATATATTCATCATGGTGAACACACTTAGTTTATGGTTGAGCCGAGCAAGTTACACTGGGTGGAAGCGAAGCATGTTCTAGGACATATGTGTGACATTGTCAATTATGGTTTGAGTTATATCCAAGGATATGGGGTGAAGCTGATAGGATTTACATATGAATATTGGCCATGCAACATGGTGGACATGAAGAGTACTTTAGGTTGTTTTTTTAACTTGGGTTTGGGAGTTATTTCTTGGTTCAACATGAACAAAAATTCAATGGAGTTGATATTTGCTAAGGTAGATTACATGGTAATTAACTTAGTATCATGTGAGGCCATTTGGATTTGTAAGCTAGTCATTAGTTTGTTTGGCCATGATTTGGATGCGATTTCCATTCACCATGACAATCATAGCTGCATCAAGATATCTGAGAATCCAGTGTTTCATGAAAAATCCAAACACATAGAGATCAGATTTCACTTCATCGGGGACTATGTGCAGAAGGGGACATTGAAGCTACAGTTTGTGCCTACAAGAGAGAAGGTAGTAGACATTCTCACAACGGCCTTGATGAAAGGCAAGTTTGTATTTTTCAGAGTCTAGTTGGGAGTGGTACAAAACACCTTCCTCACTAAGAGGGAGTGTTAATTTGGTAGCATAGAAGGTGTCTGAGCTAAGCCTATGTGTCCAAGGCTAGTTGATGGACATAATTAAATAAACAGATCATATTTATTAATTTTATCCTAAGTTTTTAAATTATAAAAAGTAAAAAAGTAACTTAAATGAATTTTGTTGACTTTTCACTCAGATTTTTGAAAAAGTCACTTTTTCATGAATTAATAATTCACAAAAGTGAATTTCAAGATATTTCTAGAACATTCTTGAAAACATTTATTAGAGGGATAAGAAGGTGGTTGAGGGTGAGATGGATACAAAGTAATCATTTAAGCAAGAGGGAAGAGGGGTGCTTGGCTGAGAAGGAAGAGGGAGAGAGGTTGGTAGAGGTCGAGTTCTAGGAAAGTTTTGGGCAACTAGTGGAGGTCGTACACAGGCTGTACTTCAGGTCGTACACAATAACATTCAAGGGGTCAATTCTAGGGAACATTGATGAGGGAGAGAGAAGCTAAAATAGGGCTGATTTAACTCAGAAAAAAGAAGTTTGAATCTGATCGGGTCATAGAGGGTTGTACTTGGGCCGCAGAAAGGTCATATAGGTAGGGCCATACAAGCCAAAACAAAGCTGGGTCATACAACTATTTTGTTGGACCGAATTTGGTAAGGAGGAGAGGAATTCTTCTGGAGAAATTTCTCGTAAGAAATTTCTATATTTTTTTTCTACTGTAATATTTCTCTCAAGATCCAAATAAATCCCCCTCTTTGTTGGTTTTCCCCACAATGAGGTTTCCAGGATATTTCTGGCGTCTTTATATTTTATATGCTTGGTTTCTAAATACTTTTGTTGTGCATTTTTAGTTAAAAAACTTAGTGGTAAATTATTTGCATAATTTTCTGAAGTTATAACTGTTATAAATAATAGGTGTTCTCATTTAACCATAGAAAATATAGCAATATTGTCACCCAAAAATAGGCCGAAGCCACCCCCGAGCACCTTAACCTTGACAGAGAATAATTTCGGAAGAAAACCTTACGCCTAATATCCAATCAAGGTAGTGCATCACTCTCCTGAGTTAGCATACCAAGAAGAAATTCCAAATCATAACCAAGATAAATTCCAATCTTAAGACGACAATACATGTTGCAGTATTTGCACCTGCAACTACTCTCCACACTTGTGCACTTACTCAGTTTCTGCAATGCACACTCTTACATTTCCGCAGTTGTGATATGTGTGTATCAAATGAGATCTGGTGTCCTGTATTTATATTGCTTCTCCTTAGCTATCTAGGCTGAATTCTCATTCTGGAGGCTAAAAAATCAATATTAAATATTTCCTTTAGCTGACTTGTCTTCTAGGGTTATGTCCAAATCTTTAGGGTTACTTCTTGATTCCCAGAATATTCTATACTTTTCAGGGTTACACATGGAGTTTAATACCTCATGCAACTGCCATAATATCAACACTCCCTCCTAGCTAGGGAGGTATTGAAAGCAATGGTATTGATAACAAACATACCATTCAATCAGTAGCATCATCATATCCATACATGTTATCTCATGATTAGATTATGAGCACCCTCATTATTATCAATATCATCTAATAGCATCAATTGCATCATCTCTTAAATCCATACTCCATCTGAGTAATCAGGCATGATACTGAATAAGTCACTCACTCCACAAAGTGATAAAATAACCATTCTTCTAATTCAGACATATGTCCTGGAAGAATAACTATTTCAACAGATGTTAGAAGCCAGGCCATGAGCTACAAGGAATATTCTTCTAATTTAGACATATTTCCTAGAAGAACAAATGTCCTGGACCATTTTCTGTCTGGAGAATGTCTGTCCACTAGGATACTGACTATCCATCTAGCTGATAATCATTTTCAACACTACTGATAGTATACATGGAAATAAGAACAATGTCATTCAATATAACACAATGGTATATATCCATAGTAGTACACAACTACTATCCAGTGGTACACAACCACACCAAGTAGAAAATGACTACTTAATCATTGATACATAGTCACAACCAGTGGAACACATCCACCATAGTAGCATACATCTAGTGTCTAAAGACATATAGTCTCCATAGAAATCATATCATCTGATATCAACCTGCATAGAAACAATATCATGATATAAATTGAGTCATCTGGGCCAATCTTCCACTCACATCTATGATAATATGGAAGAGCATATTCCCTTAATAAGTAAAACATCAGCCATGGTCTATCTGGACTATTATTCTCAAGCATAGAAGAATAATTTTCCCTGATTTATGAGCCTAGACCATTCACCTAACTGGGCCATTCCTCCGGCACTAATCATACTGCAACCTGAAGAGAATGAATCTTCTCTATGGAATGCCTGTACCTGATTTTTGAACCTAGACCATTCACCTAACTGGGCCATTCCTATGGCACTAACCATAGCACAACTTGGATAGAATGAGTCTACCCTAGGGAATGATTGTCTAAAGGGTAAAATCATGAAGATGGGTAACACTTTTGCTTGTTTTATGACCAAAAAAACTGTATTTTCACAAGTTCTTGAACTT
>ML793746.1:185658-201029 GCA_009831015.1 Picea engelmannii
AGTGGATAAGTATGGAATAGGGAAACAGACAATTGGGCTCATTTTCGGAATTTGGATTTGAAGATTTTGTGAACGGTCCAACCCGATGTCCCATGAATGACATTCCATGGTGTTTGAAATCAACACTCGGAAAGGATAATATAACCTACCAGAAATCTTGGTTTAATGCGTATTAATGGGAGATCTCCGTAAATCTTGGTTTCTTTCCGAAGGGCGGGACCTAATGACTTAATTTAGTTTTTTTATTATAAATAAGACTCTTTTATTATAAACAAGTGCAAATAAGGAATGGCCAAATATGAAAAGCGGTCACAAATATTTCAAAATACAGGGAATTCTCAATAGAGGTGAGGGGGAACAGTCAGATTGTATGTCTCGGAATTTTTAACTGCAAAATGCGTAAAAGGGAAGAGTGCAAGAAAGGAATGGGGAAGCATGAAAAGAGGCCAAATGGGTTTCAAAATAGGGTTAAAGGGGATTTCTAGTAGAGGTGAAGATCGACGTTTAAATTGTATGTATCATAATTTTTTACTGCAAAATGAGTAAAAGGGAAGACCGTATGGTGGGGTGGCCCAACGGTCGATTTGTATATTTGTAGAAATGTGGGTTTTTTTTTCATGTCACGAAACAATGGAAGGGTAATATTTAGTCATCCTATCCAGAAACTGGCAATGGAAAAAGTGGCCAAGTATGGAATAGGGAAACAGTCGGTCGGACATGTTTGGAAAGAAGCACGAAGGTGGCGAACATAGGAAACAATGATTAGGAAATGGATATTTCATGAACCCTCCAACTCGACGATCCACGAAAGAGATTCATAAAAATGGATAAGTATGGAAAGAGGACAGACGGGCTTCAAAAATGGGGTGACAATAGTTGCACAGGACACATGAGGACTCGACAGTCAAACTATAGCTCTCGAAACTTCTGAGTGCAAATTGTGTAATGGGGAAGAGGGTATGATGTGACAGTTCGATCGTAAATTTGTATATCGCAAAATTGTGGGTGCTCTTTGGAGGTGACAGAACAATGGAGGTGCACCCTAGAGACAACATCCCCGGGAATCCGTAATTGTAAATGTGGTTAGGTATGGAATGTGGAAGCGGTCAGTCAGAGTCTGGGTCTTGTTTGCAGATGGAAAAACAATGGAAACGTAATATTGAAACTTCCTAGTCAAAAAACTGTGAACCTAAAAGTTTGTACAATATGAAATGGGGAAGCAAATGATTGGGTTGGCGATATAAAAGTAAGTGAAATCTAAAGACGTGAATCCGCCAACTTTCACACCTAGAAATTTTCCTAAAAAAGAGTAATACGTACTAAATATGTACTTCTATAAAGTATGGACATGATATTTTATAGAGCATGTACACTTTTTGGATCGCAGGTTCTCGGGCTGGTAGGCTCAAAATTGGGCCGCCCTACAAATAGCACCCAAAATTCCACAATATACAAATTTACAAGCGGACTTGCGGGCTAGCTGGTTGAACATTGCACTTCTATTATTCTGTGTCCTCCAAACAACACTTGGAGTTCCGTGATATACAAATTGACAAATAGACTCTAAGGATGGTGGTCTCAATATTGTGATTGTTTGTGAATGGTGATCCCTATCAACTATCTAACATTATCTAAAAAAATTACTTTCAATACTAAATTATTAATATTAAATATTGATATCGTACAATTTAATTATACAAAAATATTTGTACAATATGAAATGGGGAAGCGGTAGGTCGGGCTGGTGATATAAAAGTAAGTGAAATATGAAGACGTGAATCTGCCAACTTCCGCACCTAATTTTTTTTCGAAAAATGAGTAATACATACTAAATATGAACCTTTATAAAGTATGGCCATGAGATTTTACAGAGAATGTACGGATCTCGCATTCCATACTTAGCCACTTTTTGGATTGCAGATTCTCATGCTGACAGGCTCTAAAATGGGCCTCTATTGCTCTGTGTCCTAAAAATAACACCCAGAGTTCTGCCATATATAAATTGGCAGGCGGACTTGTGGGTTGGTTGGCTCAACATTGCACTTCTATTATTCTGTGTCCTCCAAACAACACTGAGAGTGCCATGATATATAAATTGACAAACGGGCTCCAGAGATGGTGGGCTCAAGATTGTGATTGTTTACGGATGGTGATCCTTATCAACTATCTAACATTATCTAAAAACATCATTTTCAATACTAAATTATTCATATTAAATATTGATATTGTACAATTTAATTACATAAAATTATTAAAGGATTTGAAATATGGGTGTAAGTGTGTTCTTGATACATTCTTCCATGACTATAACATATTAACTTAAGTATTAAAATTCTTGCATTATGGGTTGTTAGCATTAAATATTAATATAATATAATCCTCCACAAATCATGGTTTAATGTGTATCAATGGAATATCTCCTCAATCCTTTCGTTGATCAGTGACAATCTCCAAGGTTCGTGCATAATGAGTTGTTACCATTAAATCTCACTAATTGCACATTTAGAAAAAAGTGTGAAGGTAGCGGTGACGACAAAGAGAGATTAAGAATTAGATATTTCTTAAAGGTGCCAACCGGCCACTGCACAAAAAAGATTGCATCATGTTTGAAATGAATACTTGGAAATGATAACAATCTTCTCCGCAAATCTTGGTTTAATTCATAGTAATGAAAAATATTCTCCAACCTTGTGGAAATTAATGACAATCTTAACGGTCTCTGCAGGATGAACTACTAGCATTAAATATTAATAATTTCATATCTGGAAATAAGTACGAAGGTAGTGGTGATGGCGAAGAGCAACCAAGCATTGTACATTTCGTCCACCCGCCAACCCACGAAACAGATTCTAAGAAATGCCTAAGTATGGAAAGTGGTCGGGCAGGTTACAAAAAAAAGGTAAGAAGATATACCCAGGAGACATGAGGGGTCGATGGTCATATTGCATCTGTGACAGAGATCGACCATCAATTTGTATATCACGAATTTCGGGTGCTTTCACTACTACATATTGAAAACTTTGAGATGACCACTTGCGACGAAAGTACTCTTTCGTCACAACATGCAAGAGAAAAAGTTCAATTTTTCTAAATCCACCCCATATTCGTCGCTATATTGACGTTATTTGACTACATTATTATGGTCAATTTTTTTCGCAAGAGCGACGAATGTAATTTGTCCGTTCCAAGACCGATGACTTACCTAACCTTAAAATCGATCATTAAAAATGACCTAAAATAAATAGGTAAAAAAAGAAATATTTGTAGGTCACGTTCGTCGCAATTGCGACGATGGTGACCTAAAATTGGACTATAATATTTGACGATTTAAATATGTTGTGACAATCTCGCTATAACAAAAATGGTTTCGAAAGGGTATTTTTGTGCGGAAGAATGCCACAAAATGTTGTTAGAGGTGGGGAAAAAGTAAAGTGAGTGAAAAGGGTGGTGGTAGATGTTATTTCCCTTGTAAAACATGTTTCCTCAGACATCCCGTAAGAATTTTAATAGCAATAGCTACAAAACATTGTAGGAAATATGGTCACATTGATGGCGGATCGAATGAATATCATCCCATGGTAATTAGCTATATATTCATTATCTTTTTTTACTATCGAATGAATGAATATATAAGGTGGAAGATCTAGACGAAAAGAATTGGTGAAGGACGGTTCCAAAGAAAGATGGCACATGGTGAATGTGTGTCGATTACTAGGCCTTAAATAAAATCATGGTGAAAAATCGATACCCTCTTCCTCGTATAGATGATTTACTTGATCAGTTGAAGAATGTTGTTTATTTCACTAAGTTGGATTTGCATAGTGGATACCATCAAATCAGGGTCACAGAATAGGATGCATGGAAAACTTCCTTTAAAACCAAACAAGGATTTTTTGAGTGGTTATTTATGTCGTTTGGGCTTTGTAATGCTATGGAAAATTTCATGTGTGTGATGAATGATGTATTCAGTCCTTTCCTAGATGAATCTGTGATTGTGTATTTAGACGACATTATTATTTTTAGTGGGACTTGGGATGAGCATTTGAGGCATGTAAAGCAAGTATTGGATACTTTGCAATTGGAAAATTTGTATGTAAAATTGTCTAAATGTGAATTTGGCAAGACTGCACTTGTGTACTTAGGTCATATTGTAGGAGGACAATTAAAAATTAATCCTTCCAAAATTGATGTAATTGTAAATTGGTCTGAGCCAAAAAGTTTAATCGAGATCCAAAGCTTCTTAGGTGCAGTCCATTATTGGAGGAGGTTCATTTCAAACTCATCCTTTATAGCAACTCCTTTGCATGCCTTAACCAGTGTGAAGAAAACTTTTCAGTGGGAAGGAAAGAAACACAAATATTTCGACACTTTGAAGGAGAAGATCAATACTACACTAGTATTAGCACTGTTGAATCTTCAACAACCTTTTGAGATAAAGACAAATGTTAGCGGATACACCATGGGTGAAGTATTGATGCAATATCATAAGATGATCTATTACCACTTTGAAACTTTTAACCAAGTTGTTAATTATCCTACATATGATAAAGAGTTGTAAGCATTAGTCCAAAGCATAAAGAAATGGAAGAACTACTTATTAGGGAAGGAAAAAATCATACATACAGTTCACCATCCCTTACAGTATCTTCAATCACATACCAAACTGCAACAATCTCGACACGACAAATGGATGAGTTTTCTACAACAATTTCATTTGGTAATCAAGTAAAAAAAGGGTACAAGTAACAAGGTAGTTGATATGCTTTCTAGACCTCCTATTGTTGCTTATATTATTTTGAAGAATACTTATTTATCTCATGATAGATATATAGAGAAATATGCCATTGATGAAGATTTTAAAGAAGTATATGAGAAGCTAACCCATGGTGCACTGGTAGAGAACTATTGTCTACAGGGAAAACTAATCTACCATCTTGGAAAGCTATGTATTCCTACAAGTGAATGAGTCCATGTAATATGAGAAGCTCACACTTCTCTTATGCCTAGGCATTTTGGGGTAGGAAAAACTATGGTTCATTTGCAGAGGTTTTGTTACTGGCCTCAAATGAAAGAAATTGTAACTAAATATGTAAAGGGGTGTGTGATGTGTTCTACTTGTAAGACCATTAATAGAAAACTGGGGCAATACTCACCACTTCATGTTTCATCCCATCCATGGAATAGTATCTCCATGGATTTTGTAAGGGGTTTACCAATGACCAAAGGGGGTCATGAGTATTTGTATGTTGTAGTGGATAGGTTTAGCAAGATGTGTATATTGATGCCATGTAAAAAGTAGATCATTGTTGAATAGACTGCTAATCTCTTCTTTTAGTATGTTTGGGTTCACTTTGGATTACCCGCATCCATTGTCTCGGATCGAGATACTCGATTCCTTAGGGACTTTTGGACTAGATTGTGGAGAATAATGGACACCAAATTGAATAGGAGTATTTCTTTCCATCCATAGACCGACGAAAAGACAAAGGTGGTAAACAGAACAGTGGTACTTTTTCTGCGAGGCTACTGCAGCAAGCATCCCATGTTATGGGATGAACAAATACCCTATGTATAACATGCTTACAATCGAGCTTTACATTCATCCACTCAGAGTTCACCTTTTGAGACATGTTTTGGGTACCTACCCAAGGTTCCTTTGGAATTGATGTATGGGAGAGATGTCGATGTGAATGAAGAACGAATAGAGGACAAAGCCCACAAGTTCATCCAGAGGATCCAAAAGGTGCACCAGGAAGTCAAGGAACAATTGGATCCTCTGGATGAACTGTATAAAGATCGACATGACAAGCACAAGTTTGATCATCAGTTCTAGGTTGGAGATTGGGTATGGCTTCACATCAACAAGGAGAGATTGAAAGGTGATGGAAAGAAACTCAAGCCCATTTGTTATGGACCCTTCACTATCTTGGAGAAAATTGGTACCAATGCTTTTCGTCTAGATCTTCCACCTTATATGAAGATTTACTCAGTTTTGAATGTAGAGAACTTGAAACTTTCTGAGCCTCCCATGATCATGGATCAGGATGAGGAAGTTTCACTACCTTTAGTTGATGATTTTTCACTTGAGTACTTGGATGAGCTACATGAATATATCATCTTGGACAGAAGGATGAGGACGTCATACATGGGTGATGTTGATTATCTTCGAGTAGGCTTAAAGGGAACAAATCCAAGAAAGGCAAAGTGGATTGAGAAGGAGAAAGTGAGGGGAATCTTCCCTCACTTACCTGTTTATTGATGAAATCTTTCGGTGGTCCAAAACTCTCTTAGTGGGAAGGTGTGATCCAAAAATGATCTAGAGAAGGTTAAGAACAACTCAGAACTCACAAAGGCAACTCAGGATGTTCAAAATGGCCTCAGTAGATAGAGAAAGGGAAAAACTTCAAAGTTCCCAAAACTCAGTGAAAATGAAATTATCGCGAAAAGCATATCACAATATTTCTAATAGTGAAAACAACTTGTCAAACAAAGTTACAGATTGAAATATATTCACGGTCAAAGTTTGGTCAACCTAGCCCAGTCAACAAGGGATGAGTCAGCATCATTACTACCGACGTCAGCATCTGTACAAAACATGTGGAAGGATAAGAAGGTGACATGTGTCATGATGATGTCATCATGACATCAACATGGTGACGTGGTAGCACCAGAGGCTACCACATGTCACCTAGTTTTGGCACTTTCGGACCAATCCATGGACCAATAGGATTGTGCTACATGGAAGTCTGTACGGTGATATGGCATGATGACATGGCGCTAACATGGAAAATGATGGTGTGGCTGAATGGGAGGCTACCACGTGGCCTAATCAGGGGTTGCCACATGGTAGGCGGCAAAAGCACAATGACATCGCATAACCAAATTTTGAAAAAAAAAAAAGATTGGTGGGTCCGTTAAATCTAGTGGACCACGCCAAATCTGGCCACGTTATAATTGTTCGGATCCTGGATAGCGCCACTACCAAAGTTGGTGATGAAACTTTTTATATTTATATATATTACAAAAAAAACAAATGAAAAGGGGGAGGCCCGAGGGTTTGACCCCGAGACCTCCTCCC
Organism: Picea engelmannii; assembly: GCA_009831015.1. Lineage (NCBI taxonomy): Eukaryota > Viridiplantae > Streptophyta > Pinopsida > Pinales > Pinaceae > Picea > Picea engelmannii. Next base: position 192,737 of record ML793746.1, read on the forward strand.
CACACTACGCCTTAACTTTCATGCCCAAACCAATGGGTCAATGGCCCATGCTTTGTAATAATCGTCGAGGAATTTACTTCAGTAATGAGTCTGCCAAGCCCTGGGGAGGAGGCACGTGTGTGGTACGATCATGGGAATGCATTTCAATGCAACACAATCATTAATTGCAGGTTGCAAAGGGGCATGGAAGCTGAGACAAATTTCTTCTTGGGGTTGGGAGTGCCAGAGTCGGATCGAGGCGCAGAGATAATAATTTTTGGGTAATTCGACCCCATGAATTCAGTGGTGATGTGTGCTTTCTGATCTGAGCATTATTTCTGCAACTTGATTTCAGAATGAGGTATACTTATGTATTTTTCCAAATTCTTTTGCTCAGTTAATGAAAAAGCCTACCCATTTGAGAGAAGGACCCGGAGATGTAGTCCACCAAGGATGAACTCCGTTATCAAATTTTTTGTGTTCATATTTGATGTTTATGTCTCTTCATTATTGATATTTTCCTTCTTTAACGGTGCACTTTAATTTATGTTCATTTAATGAAATTCTTTATAAGTCAATCGATGAAAAGATCCTAGATCAGTGTACCATTGTTTTGTAATGTGATAGGATATCTCCAAGGAATATATGCTTAATAGGAGGTGGACGTTGGAGGTAATAATCAATAATAGAGAGACATATCACGTCCTGTGAATTATCATGCTCTTGTTCTAGCAAATATGGTGGTTTAAGCACGAATGTCCGTGTGTCAAGTGAGGATGTGTTTATGAAGACACATTTCCTTAAACTACAGTTCAGAGGCAGGTAAAGTGCAATGTGGACTACTTGTTGATAAGACATTTGTTGAATATTAAGTAATGTATTTCCAAGTGTATCATTTGCATAGCATCAATATGAGGTTTTTCATGTTCTCTGCGTATTCTTCTGAATGCACTTGTCGTAGATTTTTCAACCTTTGTCATGTACGAGGTACAATATGATGCTACAACATATGCATTGAGGACATATTGTGCATCTATATTTGAATTCCACATAATTGGCATGTCCTTGGAGAAATTTTTGTTCCAAATATGTGAAAGTTTTCGTTTAAGAAAAATTGTTGGTTGTTTAAGTGTAGACTGTATCACTTGGATGTACTCATATTTTGTTATGTTTAGTTCTGCCAAGAAGTCTTCGAAGCTCATTAAGTCATCAAAGTCTCGTTGTTCTAAAAATGAGAACAAATATTCAGATTTCTCAATGAGGACATTATCCTCTAAACTAATTGGCTCTATGATTCTTGTTGTTCTCATTAGTGACACAGGGAAGTTGTATCTGCAATGTGAATTTTTTCATTTTTTACAGCTTCTTGTATGGTAATGTGTATGAACTTTTGCAAGTTCTAGATCCAAATGATTTGTGTTGCATGTTATGTATTTGTCCACAAACTGCTTGATTTGTGAGTTGTTGTCATTTCCATAGACCGGTGCACCCTCTATCCATAAAAGTGTGTGGTCATGCTCACTCCCTCTATTTTGGAACTCAGTCACAAAACAGTAGTCCAATATTTTTCCGAAAAACCATCATGACATCTCAATTGCCTCAAAGAATTTATTTTATGTCTATAGTAATGAGTACATGCCACTGGATCTTTTCTTATGAGGTAGTCAATGTCATCATTTTCCAGTGTATCAGTTTGTTTTTTCCTTTCCCTGTTCCTATATAATGAAGACACTGTAGTCACCGATGAATCCCAGTGATTCTCCGCACTTGTAATTGTGATGAAAAACATTGGGGGTCCCAATTGTCAGATCATTGTAAATATATATTTCTTGTTTTGTTCCAAGTAGTCAGGAGAGATCCGAATGTTTTTGAAATCTATGTATCCAATATTAGATTTTAGGATTTTTTCTAGGTTTTCTTTGTTCTTGACATCTCTGGCCAATAAATTTCTTCCTTGTAGCTAGCCTTTTCTTATTCACACCCACATGTAAGAGAGAACTTTCTCAATTATTATGCACAGTGTTTTGAAAAAAAAATTGTAATGTGATAGGAGAAGTCACCGCTTGAATGTAGCAGTTTGCATCGAACTATTTTTTGGTAGCTGAATCATTTTGTGATGTCACTGGCACATGGATCTCCATAGAAAAGTGTTGGGAAGTTCATTTCCTCAGCAAATTTTTCCTTGAATATTCCAAGTGGACGTTGCCCTTCAACAGGTGTAATTTCAACAATCTTGTCTTGCAAGTCATGAATGCATTGTGAGTCAGTGAATCCATGTATCAATGTTTCAACGGGTCTTTCATTCTTTGATTCATCGCTTGTATCAAATTCACTAGTAGTGTCAAAATTTTGTGCAGAGTTTTCATTTCCTTGTTCAAGAACATGGTTCCAGTTATCATTTATACAAATGTTGTGTGCTTTGTACAGGGCCCTAGAACATAATTCTTTTAATGCTTTCATGACAATCTGCACACGCACTCTACCTGTCTGGTATGCATTCTTGTATTGCAAACGTCTTTTGAGAGCTACATTAATTATCATTGTCTCTCTCATGGATTGTGGCATGGATTTTTGCACAAAATCTAGTTGGACAGGCACATTAATAATTGATCCTATTAATCCCATTTGGGGTCGTTTATAGCCGCAGGGTATGATTTGTACAAATGCAATTCGCAAAGACACAAGTCTCTCTTCAAGTTTTGTAAGTGTAATTACGCATGGTAGTGGTGTGTTACATCTTATCTGGTCGGGTGTTGCAAAGTGTGGCAATTTTCCATTTTCAAGTGATCATTTGCATGGAAGATAAATATTGCTAGTGGAAAATGTTATATCATTTAGTGTTAAGCCGAGGTATTCTTTTTGCAAGTCAGGGGTGAAAGTTTTTTTTTTTTTGCAAAATTCAATTCCTTGCAAATCACACATGCAATGGAAGGAGTTTATTTAATTTTTTTCATATAGATATGTTTTGCATCTCTCTTTCCTAGACAAGGATGCATAGTAAGTGTTTGTTGGTTTTCAATGCTAGAAGTGCATGGTGTTGGATCTAGGCTACGATATGTGATTTTTCCCTCTCGGTCAATATCATGACCATTGTGGGATATGTAGTTGCACCTATTTCTCTCACGTATCTGTTTTTTCAACATGTGGTAGGTTAACTTTTGGTTGCCACTCGAAACTAGTTTCACTTGTTGACAAGCCATGTTGAAGGTGGAATCGACATTTGTTACAATAATTGCCTCATCACCATCTCGATGGTGCAAATAGTGATGTTATTTTTCATTGGACATGTGATGTTTGTGTTCAACAGGAAGTGTGAAAATGCGATCATGTTATGCACGCACAGTTTTTTTTAGGTAGTGATATGTGATTTTGTGTTTCTTGGTCGAGCTCCCATTCACCTCATGATGATTGGTTTTACAACTCATAGGTCTAGAAGGAAGTGTACCAATGTATTTATTTATTTCACATATGACCTTTTTCAAGTTGTTATAAGTGACTCTATGTTTTTTGTTTAAGATTTGTATGACCTGATGATAATTGGTATGCATTTAATCTTGATTAGACAGTATGCAACACTTATGAAAATTCGATGTGGTTTCGTTGGCATGGACAGTGGATCTTGAACTGGAAGTATTTCTTATCAAAGATTGATAATGGATGTGTGGCATATCTGTTTTTGATGATATGATGTCAATTGTTCAAACGTAGTTTGAATCAATACCATAGGAATGGACAGTACCATCTGATAGGGTTGACCAAACCTAGATATTTACTCTAAATATGATAGATATCCATTGTAAACATAATGTGTCGCCCTCTATATATCCATTCTCATATGGCATTGCCATGTTTACAAGGTATTGCTGCGAACTTCCATTTGTCGGCATACTTTCTATGAGAAATAGTAAAAGGTGTTGATGCAAGCAGTTAAACGCCTGTTGACTACCACCTATAATTGCATTACTAAAGGAATGCACAGTGTAAATACACAGTGAGTGCACATTAAACTATGTTTCTATCAAACAAAAAATTGCATTGAACAAACTATCTCCACAAGTAGATGTAATAGTTGTTGTTATGTGCAATCCATGGGAGTTTATATAATGCATAATTTGTTTCCAATGCGATTGAAGGTCTTTGCATGTGAGGGACAGGAAAATATCAGGTCCTCCAAGATTGCATATGGACAATTTTATATAGAGTAGTGGTTCATAATGACCACTTAGAGGATTTGCATCATGGAACAAGATGTAATATGGATCCCTAGATGCAGTTTTGTTGAATAGTAGATATCTTGTTTTTTTGTTAATGACCAAATTCCAATTGATATATTCAGCCACTTGGCTAGCCACCGCATACAAAATGTATCTCCCCAAAGTCCTCTCTCATGTGGAGGAAGAGTTGCAGATGTAGACAACTACATCTTTGAAAAATATATACTCACATCATGTATTTCATGTGATTGGCAAAGAAAATCAGATGCCAATTCATATTGATACAAATCTAATGCCTCAACATTGCCATTTTCTAAACAGACCAAGAAATGATCTATCAATCCATTGCAAAACTCGGTCAAGGAATAAAGAAAATGCAATAGAACTTGAAATGCATCAAAGAGGCAATCTCCAACAGTATACGAGAATGCATCTAATCTAAACAGGCCATTGTTATGCAATACCTGGTCGATGTTGTCATGTACAATGGAGTCTATATCTATTTGATAACACTCAACATCTATTACTTGATTCATCTTTTAAGTTGTGATTTTCAAGATGTTTATTAGCTATGTTTAGATAATATGAAAATAGCAAAAAAATAGATAATTATAAGTTCAGAACTGCATACCAGTTTCTCTATGTATCCTTCAACCTTTTTCATTTCAAATTCAATTCTCTGTGGTTTCTATAGAATATGAAAAACAAACAAAGCTATAGTGAGTGCTCAACCATATAGAAGAGATAATGCAAATTAAACAACACTATAAATTTGCTTAGTACAAAGACTGAGTATTTAAGACATATAATTTTTGAACTTATTTTAGTTATGCATCTTATAAGCGTTTCGATAGCCATTGTATATAGCTTTACAATCCTATTCATCATTTAATTTCATCCCCACTCTTCACAAATCAACACCAAACAGATCTGAAATGACTTGTTGATGTCTCCCACTCAGAAAACTCACATATATGGTATATGGGATAAACAAAAGTGGAAGAATTAGGCATTATGGACTTTTACCACATGAACAAAACCAGCGCATAACACAACTTGTTAAGGTTTCAATTATCTTACAAGATGAAGAAGATATTCTAAAATTGAGCACTGGAAAACTCATCCTAAGACAGAATAGTGAACTGTCCATTCAGGGTACAAAGAATCATTTCCACAAGACGAGGTCCAGATGTGAAAATGGTGATGGAATATGCTTTGGAAGACCAAAAGTCTATCATAAAACTAACATCTATGTGTGGTTTTAGCTCAGAGAATAAAATCTTGCCCTATCATAACAACCATTGTATATAGCTTTATAATCCTACTCATCATTTAATTTCATCACCACTCTTCACAAATCAACACCAAATAGATTTGAAACAAATTGTTGATGTCTCCCACTCATAAAACTCACATAGATGGTCTATAGGATAAACAAAAGTGAAAGAATTAGGAATTATTTACTTTTACCATGGGAACAGAACCAACACATAACACAACTTCTTAAGGTTTCAATTATCTTACAAGATGAAGAAGATTTTCTAAGATGTTTCAATTATCTTACAAGATGAAGAAGATATTCTAAAATTGGGCATTGGGAAACTCATCCTGAGATAGATCATTGAACTATCCATCCAGGTTACAAAGAATCATTTCCACAAGACGAGGTCCAGAACAAAATCTTGCCTTGTCATAACCTGCAAAGAAGGAATGACAAGGTCCTCGTAGATACCTCCTCTGCAATGAAAACTCTGAATTCGTTTGGAAAATCCCTTTGCATTTCCATTTTCCAAAGAGCTATGGTGTGATGTCTAGGAGATGAAAGTGGGCATATGTGATTGGAAGGGGACAACCTAAAAAATGCACTAAACGTATGGTTTCAAGAACAAAAAGATGAGGAGAACATCCCATTTCCTTTTTTGTATGTCATTATGGTTGTGGCAGAGGTGGGTTTTGTATTCAACATTGACATGCAAAGGTGACAAGCTTTCTTGTTCAACACTTTTTGGGGATAGCAATACATTCATTTTTCTTTGATCCCACTAGTCACATATAAGAATGTTTTGTAAGAGCATTTTCACTCATGTATTGTATCTAGTTTGTTTTTACATTTATTTTGACTTCCAACACTACCTAGTATTGAAAATTCTAACTTGCAAACTACAAATAGTAAACAACAAACAACGAATAGGAATGAAACCATGGTATTGAAACTTACTCCTAAATGGAGAACGACAGAAGCATAGTTCCAATTACGGGTGCAAAATCTCAACCCTTCAAACTGCAGCAACAGGTCCAACTGCAGATGCAGGACACCAACCTTGCAAAGTTGAAGCAAACAAGGGTGTAGGATTTCAACCCTGCAAAGTGCAAGAATAGGTCGAATTGCGGGTGAAGTACTTTAACCTTGCAAAGTTGAAGCAAACAAGAGCAAGAAACAAACAACAAACTAGTGAAAAAGCACCAAAAGGTCCAACCGCAACTGCAGGACCTCAACTTTGCAAAGTTGAAACAAACAACAATAAGCAACATCCATCGAAACAACGAGCATGCAACAACCAGTGAACCAGTAATGCCGGTGGAGAACAATATTGCCCAAATTCATCGCAGACAAGATTATATCAAAAAATTGGAGGGAAATGTATTGTGAGAGACATGTTAAGTAAACATTTAAGGCTGCCAGGCCTGTTGAGTAAATATTTAAGGCTTTCATGACTATTTAAGGGCTTGTTTATGTACTTAATAATAAAAATGTATGTTTAACTACTTAATAAAAAAAAATTGGATATCTAAACATTTAAATAAAAATAATAATAATTCAAAAAGATTGTAGATGATCAAAACTTTGGATATTTTAACATTTAATTGGATCTATTCTCTAATGAGATCATGACATATAAGGTTTTTTTTAGTAAATGAAAAATAATGTTGTTAGTTCTCTAGTTCGAACAATAGAGGCATGTTAAGTAAACATTTAAGGCTGTGAGGACTGTTGTTTAAGGGCCTGGGGCTATGTAAACATTTAAAAAAGAATGAAGTGTGTCCTGTATCACTCTATGTAAACATTTAAAAAAGAATGCAGTGTGCGAGGCCACCTAATAAAAATAAAAATAAAAATAATAAAATTGAGTGCAAAACTTTGGATATCTAAACATTTAAATAAAAATAATAAAAATTCAAAGAGACTGTAGATGATCAAAACTTTAGATATGTTAACATTTAAAACATTGGGAATAGCGAAACTCTCAATGAGACTTCAAATCTATTCTCCAATGAAATCATGGCATATAAGGTTTTTTTTAATATATAAATAATGAAGTCTATCGCTATAGTCCCTCTACCTTCTACAAGGACTAATAAAAACCAATCTTTACAAATCATCAATAAAATTTTGTAATTTTCTTTAATAAAAATAATAAGTCAATTTACATGTAAAAATTTAAAAAATAAATAATAATAATAATAATAATAATAATAATAATTTAGAAATATTAATAATTAATATAATAAAATGAAACTCAATCTAAATATTTAGATATACAAATTTGAAACACTATTAAACAAACTATTAGAAACCCTAGACCTATATATAGATATTTATCAACACTTAAAATCACTTATAATATTATTACTAATTATCTTTAATTTATTAAGTTCTATATCTTAAATATAAATTAGAATTTAGAACAAAATACCAATAATTAATATAATAAAATTAATTTTATTTTAACACTAGATTTTTAATTATATATTTATATTAATTTAAAAACACCATTAAACAAATGATTAGATTTTAACTAGACTTATATATATATATTTACTATTATCAACACTAAGAATTAGTTACCATATATTATTATTAGTAATTAATTTGTTTTTAATTTTTATTTAGCTTTGTAAATAAGATTTATAAATAGTTCATGTGGTTATCTTATATTGCCCTGCATATACACTATTAATGAATTAAGATCAACAAACTCTCAAATTGATCATTAGTCCTGATGATGAATTCAAATTTAGATTGAAAAAGTGGATAACTAAATAACACCTACTCTAAATTCTCCGACAAATAACTTTTAAAGTCCTCATCACATAAATCT
>ML793747.1:0-32446 GCA_009831015.1 Picea engelmannii
CATTGTAAATATATAACCCTTCATGCTTCAATTTATTGAAATTGATCATTTGAATTCTGCATATTTCTAGAATTTTGGAATGGATTAAAAGATCTTGTAGTTCTAGTAATGCTTACAGATTTCTTGTAATTACTGCATCTTCTAGAAATCACTACTACAATTGAATTTTTGATGAAAACAAATCATTTTAGTTCGAAGTTTGTTTTCTAGAATGTTGGTTTTCAAACAAAGTTTTATCCAATTGTGCCTTGAAAAGTTTTCACAGTTGGAATTTTTATTTATTATTATTATTATTATTAAATAAGGTGAATAAAGAAAACTCAAAATGAAGTGGAATCAAGTGGGATAACCCTCTTACTTACAACCTCCATTTCTGACTATTGTGTCAAATCCTAAACAAATTATTCCCTAGTCATAGACTTCTTATATAATCTTTATCGATGGCCATTATTCAAGAATGAGATTCCTTTACCATCAATAGTCTTCAATTTCGCATAACCATTATAAAAAATTGTATGTATTTCATATGGCCCCAACCAATGAGTAGAGAATTTTCCTTGAAAATATTTGAATTTTGAATAAAAACGTAAGGCCCAATAACCCGACTTAAATTGTTTCTTCTTAATGAAATTTTCATGCCATTTTTACCTTTGTTGTTGAATAAAAGTGATGTGTTGAAGGGTATCCTGGCACATTTCATCAAGCTCATTGAATTGTTCCGACATGTGCATCTGTGCTTCTGAAATATCCATTCCTACTTGCACTATAGTTCTTAAAGTTTTAATTTGAAATTCAATAGTAGAAATACATGATTAACATATACCAATTCATAAGGTGTCAATCCATTATTGTTTCTCCATGTTGTACGGTATGCCCAAAGTGCTTCTGGAATCATATTTGCCTAATTCTTATGATGAAGTTGAATTGTTTTGGTCAAGATGGTTTCCAAAACTTTGTTAGTGGATTCCACTTTCCCATTGGCTTGTGGATGATATGGGGAAGAATTTATGTGTCAAATCTAGTACTATTGAGTGGTTGATTGAACAAGCTTTGATGTGAATTGTGCTCCTTTATCTGTGACAATCTCCTGAGGAACACCAAAGAAAACAAATATTTCTTCAAACAAGAAATATACAATTGCTTGCTCAGTTTCCCGTGGAAGAGATTTTGCTTCTACCCACTTGGTGACATAGTATTTACATACTAGAATATATACCTTTATTTTGTATAGCGGATTGATTGGTCCCACAAAATCTAGAGCCCATTTTTCAAAAGGCTCAATCAGAACTTTTGGTAACAAAGGAATTTCATTTGATTGTATTGGTTGGCCCATTCTCTAACAATTGTCATAACTTATGACATACTTCTTGGAATATCTAAAAAGAGCAGGCCAATAATATCCCAGATGAAGGAATTTTTTAGTAGTTCACTTGTTCACAAAGTCCCCCCCACATGGCTCATCAAGGCATGCTCCAAGTATGTCAAACACTTCATATTCTCATACACATTGACTGATGATCAGATTTGGTTCTATATGGAAGAGGTTGTAACACCCTTGTTTCCCCCACATGGCTCATCAAGGCATGCTCTGAGTATGTCAAACACTTCATATTCTCATACACATTGACTGATGATTAGATTTGGTTCTATATGGAAGAGGTTGTAACACCTCTGTTTTCCCCAATTTGTAAATATAACTATATGAGCCAAGAGACTATGACCAAACTCAATACATGGGAATGTTTGATTTGATGGACCTTTGCATAAAAAGGTCAATGAATGTAAATTATGTTATTTACTAGAAAATAGATAAGTGTTGCATGATTGTTGGAAAGTGGGGATGTGCTAAGAGAGACCATGAATGTTATGAAAGAGATGGTGAAGGGGACCATGAATGGTAGCGTTAACCTCCACCAGACTAGTACCTTACTGGGTTTGATTGTTCAGGATCAGAACAAACCTCTGACCCAGAAATGAATTATAGTCAGGCTGGTAGGTAGGAAGACATCTTCAATATTTAATGAGGGGATGGGGAAGAGCACTCATTTGTAAGGCTTTCAGACCTGACCACAGACTGGGAATTCGATCCACGTGCAATCTTGTTGAGGAAGGAAATAAAGGAAGTGTGGTGGGAAGAGGAAGGCCTTCAAAGAGTGAAGAGATGAGAGCCTAAGTTCTCGGGTCTAAGGAAGGACTGAGAAAAAAGAGTGAGTTCTGATCGCAGGAAATAGAGACTGAGTCGGGAGAAGGGGAGTAACCTTCATCCCTATCTATTCCTATACTAGGAGAAGGAGAGTAACCTTTGACCCTAACTTTCGTTGAGCTGGAAGAAAGAGATTGAATCTCAAAGCATCATGGTCTAAGCCCGGGGGTGTTCATTGGTAAATCCATTAGGAGTGACTGAGCCTATGGTTGGGTGGAAACGAGCACCCCTTTCAGCAATCGCATCATGCCTTATGGATCTGATAAGTGTTTTCATGCCCTATGCTTTGAATTCAAAATAATGGATGCATGTGTATATCTATGTGTCTATAAATGGGTTCTTCATTGAAATGATTAAGTTATGAGTATGCCTTTGTTCCCTTGAGAACTTATGCTTCTGCTTGATTTTCCATATGCTCCAGTTTAATCCCTTGAAGGTGTTTCTCCCCAGGAAATTGCATCACGGTTCCAAAGTCGGATCAAGCCTCTTGGCACTGCTACCATCTTGGTAACCTCATGTTGGCACAGGGCAGACCCGGGGTTCAATGATTCAACAACACACCAACAAAACCCTAACTACCGGCCCTTTCGGCAACACCTGCGAAGTAGATGAAGTCTTACCTGAGGTAGAGGTAGGGGTGGTTGCAGGACTTAAGTGTCAGCAACCTAGTTGGGACACAGATTTTTGATCACAATATTCTAGCAAAGCACTTAGCAGTTACCATTCATTAGTATTCAACCCGTGTTTACTTCACAGATACAACCCTAATTACAGAGCAATGCAGTATTCAATCATATCTAATACATCTAAGCACTTAACATCTGGTAACATATCATATCTAGCATCTATTCACATCACTAAGCACTAAGCTATCATATCATATCCATCTAAGTATACATTATCTCACTAAGTATAAATCATATGAACAAAAAAGCCATAATGCACAAAGCAATCATAAAACAGGATATACGTGGTACACCCCAGCATGGGGCTACATCCACCAACTCTTCTTCTTTCTATTATCTTCTGTCAAGCTTCTTACAGGAACCAAGAATCAAAACCCTACTCTGCGGAGGCCAGGGGATTTGCGCGCACCTCTCCAGATCCTCCTTCCCCAGGATACGTTACAACACAAAGCCTTCTACAGTCTGTGCACAAAGCACTATAGACAATCAACATACACTGAGCACGGATCCTCTTACAACACTTGCACTTAGCACTTCAATCTACAACAACCTTCTATCTCCTCATCATCACCCTCACTGCTACTTACTTCGCCTAGTTATCTATTTATACATTACAAAAGGGCCTCAACATGGGTAAACCCATGGGCCGACATCCCCATACCCGTTACATAAGCCCAAAACCCAAAATTTCCCTAAAAAGGGGTCAAGATCCCACGATCTCCGCTTCGACTTGCGCTCTGCCTTTGACCAGCCTGTCGAAGTCCCAAAATAGGTCAAACCTGACCAATAATCTCCAAAACTTGGTCAAGGGCCAACAACCCCCCAACACTCACCTGTGGCTCATCCCGAGTCACTATGATCAAGGTAACTCTACCTCAAAAGCCTCGATATTAGCTTGAGTTGCTTCAACCTATTGCTTCGCCAAGGCCTCCTGCTCGGTGAACTCCTGAAGAACTGCCTCATTCGCAAGTCCCTCTAAGTGTTTTTCTACTGAAGCGACTATGTGTTCCAGCTATGTTCCTCTCCCTTCAATTTCCTCAAAGAGTAGGCAAGTTGCATCCTGGACTGATGGAGATTCTGAGTTACTTCCATAACTTTGCTTTGTATGGCATGGACCTGTTGCTGAGTTGTGCATTGTTCTTGGGATATTTTCATCCTTTCAACTGCTTACAGGAGTTTCAACTGCTCTTGTACGGTTATCACTTGTTTCTTTTCCTCCTGGAGTTGTGACTCCAGTGTCTTCAGTTAGGGGTCCTCGGTAAATCACTCATAATTATGTGCACTGCAATCACTTAGTTGTTTACTTTCCATGATGAAGGCCTTGATTCTATCAACTGCACTTCAAGCAATTTCTTCTCTCTGGTCTCGCACATCCTACGAAGTGCTTGGCACTATTTGTAGCTCTAGTTTTGCGATCCTCTATTGAAGTTGTTGTATGGCTTCAACAAGCTTTGCCACTTGATCTTCCACTAGGTCTTCTCTCATATGTTCCCCGCCTGTCACAGAGCAAAGTGTGTTGTTCACTGCTTCTTTGAATCCAACCTGCTCCGTGAGTAGTCGTTCTTTCTCCTGTTGGATCTGCGCTTTTTCCTCTTCAAACTTGGTTTGGACGTCATCCTTCTCCTACTATGCAACTCAGTGTTGCTCCATAAATTCTTCTTGTGCTTGCCTAAGGGTCATTGTGGCCTATTCTTTTTCTTCTTGCACGCGACGAAGGTGAGCTTCAGTTGCATCAGCTATTCTATGAAGTTGGGCCGGCTCATCTCCCAACTCTATTTCATCTTCAATTATTTCGTACATGGTCTCATGTTTTGCTTCATTTCTCTGCAAAAAATATTTTGAGGCATCTGATACAGCTGCGATAATGATGTCGAAGTCATCGACCATGAGCACAGTCTATAGCTTTGGCTTACTAGCTTTGGACTTCTTCCGCGATGTAGGTTTCTTGGGGGGAACCTTTCTTTTCTTAGATGGTTCTGCGTCATCAGGGGGATTATGTGGCGGTGTTACTTCGCCTTTCTTCTATTTATCTTCTTCCCCATTGTTCTCTTCTTTATTGACTTCGTCATCACCTCCTCCTCCTGGTGATTCTAAAACAGTTTCCTCTGATGCACTGCTCAGTTGTTGTACATATGTTATCTTCTTCTTTCTGCTACTACTAGGTGCATCGTATTCTTAGTGAGTAACCACTGGACTTCCGATTAGATCGAGGTCAGACAGTTCGGCCTGGTCAACCGGTATAAGGTACTGTGCGGGCCATTCCTTAGTAATTTCTTCCATGTCCTCCTCTGTTATCTTGTAGTAACTCTGCATCTCTTCTTTGTGCACATTTGCGCGCACGCAGTGATATATATAAAATTCCTATCTACGTGGAACTTCGCCAATGGTCTGAACCTGTGCAGGGTGTTCGGTGTCATTCAAGGGAAGGACTCAATAGCCCTCTTCAGTTGCAGGTAGTATCCATGGAACACCGCATTCGACTACCATTGTTTCCCCATATCGCTTGTATACCAAAGCGTGGTGAACTTCGCAGTTAGAGGTTCAAATGGTTCAATGCCAGGGAAGGTTGCTCTTTCTGGCATCTCCCAAGCAGTAAACGTGATGAGGATCAACAACCAGCTAAAATGGAACTCATAGCCTTGATCTTGAGCTTCGCAGTAATCCAATTCTAGATGGTTAACTAAGTAACTAGCCCAGTTCATTTGTAATCCCTCCACGCACTTTCCAGCGAGGTAACCGACAAACCCCGTGACCTGCGTGGGTCTGTTCTTCCTTACTAATTTACCAGCAATCAATTGGCAGGCAAGGTACACTACACCATTCTGAATGGAGGCTACCTTGTAGCCTCACGTCCCCTTTTCCACATTGTCATAGGTATCTTTAATCTTTTGTGCCAGGGCATGGTCTGTAGCCTATCCTGGGTAAAATTCTTATGGGTCGGGTCCCTGCATACTTAATCTGGTGATCCTATGGATCAACATTGGATTGACGATGATGCGTTTGTCTAGCCATAAAAAACTGCCATGAAAGCATGACAGCAGGAGTTTAATGCAAACATTAACCTCCTGGTGCCTTCCAAAATGTGGAATTTTCATTACGTTTAGGATAGTGGACTGCGCGATGTTCATGGTCCATGGTTGGGGAATGATCTTTGATTTCTTTCCCTTTGTCTTAGTCAAGTACTTGTGATGCAGGAGCATCGCCAATGTCAAGCGAGCGTGGGCCAAGCGCCAATACATTTTAGGCACATGATAAATTGTTTAAAAAAATTTGAATATAGATGCGCCAAACGTAAATGTGATAGTTAAGGAGGGGCGTACTTATATATTGTAAAGGAACTTGAGCAATCTCCTCTCATCCATAGTAGGTAGAAGGCATTTATGTTAGTAGGTAGCTTTGAATTCTCAGAGTTGATAGATCTAGGAGTGGAGGGAAAACGGATATAGACACCCTCATTGTGTAATTGTAACATAGAAGGAGGATGCCAATTGAGAGCAGAGTAGTGAAGAACATTACCAAGAGGAAGAAAAGAGAGAATACATAGTTGGAATAGAGAAACTGTAATTGAAAAACACCCATGTACAGAGATTAAGTTAATAGAAGAAGTCTTAATTTAGATTCATGGCGTTGTAGTTGTTTCTTGTATGTGTATGCTGAATGGTATGTTCATAATTTTACTCTTTTCGTTATACATTTTCTTTCTATGTTGTGTATGGATGATTTCTTGTTAAATGTTTGAAGTCTGAGAGAGAAAGAGTTAGGAAATGAGTTTCAATTGTTTCTCTATCTGAGCGAGGGTTCCTACAAGGAGTGCAGTTGAATTGTCCGCAAGGAGTGTATTGACAAAAAGGGTTCAGAGGTTTGTCTCTGAAAGCTCAGATAGATTATCTTTTGTTCTCATTCCCTCAAAGGTGAAGTTAGGCACAGGAGTCGTGCAATGTGTGCACATACCAAACTTGAATCCAGGGTTTAAAACCTGAGAAGCTATTGAAGGATTGTCACTGCAAGGAGTGCACGGAGTTAAAGGAGTTCAGCACCGAAGTGATTGAGGGTTGCCACAAGGAATGTGTGCAGGAGGTTCTTGAAAGGATGGAAGTCATGGAAGACCCCCAAAGGATTCGAACCTGCTAAGTCGTCGAAGGGAAGAGACGAACGATCAAATTTCTTTGTAGAGGATTAGCGAAATCCAGCTAGTCGTCTGATTTGATAGAGAAGCAAGGAGGTTACGGCTATTTCCAGAGTTTCAAGCTCAGGAGATCATGAGTCGTTGGATCCTCACCTAGTTACCTGTCAGCCGTAGGATCTGACTGGAGTTGCACGAGGGTTAAACTCTCACAGGCAGAGTGAATGTCCCGAAAGGCATCAGGATATTGGAACTTCGGAATTCGGGATATCAGGAGTCTAGAGGACAGAAGATCGGGTCACTTCATAGTGGAAACCCTGATCTTAATATGGACCGTCCATCTGTTGGGACACGTGGTGGAGATCAAGCACCCGTCGGTATTTCGGCTACTGGGGTTTTAAGTTGACAGAGAAACTACAACATCGGGGAATCACAAGTCGCGAAATCCCAAGACTGAATCAGGACCGTCCGTTAGTTGAGACAGGTGGAAATAATCAAGAGCCCATCGACATTTCACATGTTGGATTTTCGAGGTTCAGGAGGACAGGAGGACATAGGAATTTGACTTCGCGAAATTGTGAATGATCAAGAACCGTCCATCTCCAGGGGACGCGTGGCATCAATCTAGGTCTTCGAAGGAAAATCCCGAAAGGGAGACCAATTCGGGAAATTGGGATTCGAAGGATCGGGAATCCTAAGGACAAAGGGGTCCATGCATTTCGGCATTCGAAAGCCCGAAATCGTGAAATACTTAGGACTGTGATCATATGGAATAGTGGTCACATGGACCAAAAGGTAGCCACAGAGACTAACCGCTGTTGAAGTCGTTCCAGCATTTCGGGATATCGGAGATCGGGGGATCGAGAAGGATGAGGTTCTCGACAATGGGGATCGTGAAACCCCGAAACCTGAAATTTCGGTCACGAAGAGACCAGGTATACGCAGAAGTTGTGACAGGGGAAAGAGAAGGACCTGTGAATTGGGTTTTTAACAAATATTCTAGTGAGGAATTGAAAGAGCCACTTCGGCTCGAAGGTGAAGTTAGAACGATCTGTTAAGACCGGGAGGTCAGCGCAGAGGCTTTGTCGAGGCAAAAGGTGACGTCTGCGTCAGGTTTGGTATCAGAGCCCAGAAAGGGTTCTTTTCTTTCTGTGGCAAGGAAAAGGAAAATTCACCATGCCGCCAATAAGAAGGGACATGCAAACACCCGATCCGCCAGAGGAAAGGGAAATACTAAGAAGAAGAGGTAGGCAGATGCCTGACCCAACCATGGCAAGAGAAATGTGTGATTTACGCACCAGAATTGAGGACATGGAGACAAAACAAAGGCGCACAGTCGGTATTGGGGATCTTAGTGATTCAAAAAGTGAAAATGAAGTTGAACATGAAGAAGAAGAAGTTTCAGCGGAAGATGCCGCAAATGAACGCTTGATTAGAGTTGTCACAAGGATGGGTGCCAGGGAAAAAATGGACATCCCAGTTTATGAAGGAAACGTGGATGATGAAGAGCTTCTAGATTGGATTAGATCTCTGGACACTTATTTCGACTATGAAGATGTCAAGGAATACAAGAAGGTCAGACATGTCGTCACAAGGCTGAAAGGACATGCAACATTGTGGTGGGATGAACTACAAGCTGACAGACGTTGCAAAGGCAAGCAAAAAATCAAGACTTGGGATAGGATGATTGCGAAGATGAAGGAAAAATTCATTCCCAGAGATTACCAGATTACTCTGTTTCGAAGAATGAAAAATTTGAGACAAAATCTTATGACAGTGAAGGAATATACCGAAGAATTCTACAGGCTGAACATCAGGGCAGGTCATCGGGAAAGCGATGATGAAAAGGTTTTCAGGTACATGAATGGCCTTAGATATGACATTCAGGATGAGATGAGCATGGTAACCATCCGAACGGTGGAAGATTCTTATCATATGGCTCTAAAGGCTGAAGAGAAGCTGAGTCGAAAGCATGGTCAAAGAGGCCGAGGCAGAAGTCAAGCCAGGGGAAAATCAGTTGTCCAAGATAAAAATCAGAAACCCAAGGAGGATTGGAAGAAACCTCAGGCTCAAACTGAAAGAGGTGGAACCTCACAGCAAGGGAAATATGTTGAACAGAGAGGGCAGCATACCAAACAAAGAGGAGATTATGCTGATAATAATATTTTTCCTCGTACTAGAGGTAGAGGAAGAGGAAGAGGTGGAGTAATAAAGTGCTTCACGTGTGGAAAAAATGGACACAAATCTTATGAATTTCCAGACAAGAAGAAAGAAGTTGGTGAGACCCACATTTCCGAAGCACAAAGGCGGAATGTTGAGGCAGAGGATGCTCAAGGTGGAAGATCGTTGATGATGCGAAAAGTTTTTTTGACACCAGAGAAGGAGGTGGAGAGTCCAGTATAGAGAAACAAACTTTTTGGACTGCTTGCAAAACCAAGGACAGGGTATGCAAGGTCATTGTGGACAGTGGTAGCACAGATAATCTCATTTCAATGGATATGGTAGAAAATATGGAGCTGGAGACGATTGAACATCCAAGTCCATATAGAGTTTCATGGCTACAAAAGGCACATCAGGTAAGTGTCACTAAACAATGTTTAGTTGAATTTAAGATAGGAGGATATAATAATAAGATACTCTGCGATGTTGTTCCCATGGATGTTTGTCATTTATTGTTGGGTAGACCGTGGCAATATGAAAGAAATGTGATTCATGATGGGAGGATGAACACATACACCCTAGAGAAGAATGGGAGAACTCACATGTTACTTCCAATCAAAGATAAGGAGGTGACACCTGAAGTAAGCAACACTGTACTTCTCATGAGTGGGAAGGAACTTCTTATAGAGGTTAAGAAGAAGGAGGAACCGCAATTCATTATGGTCAGGGAGCCAATGATTGTTTTAACCAGCACAAGGGTAGATGATTTACCAGAAGAGGTTCAGGAACTGCTAGAAGAGTTCGTTGACATAGTAGTGGATGAACTACCTCGTTCGTTGCCACCAATCAGAAGTGTGAGTCATCATATTGATCTCATACCTGGAGCTAGTTTACCAAACAAAGCAGTGTACAGATTAACGCCGCAAGAGAATGAAGAGGTCAAAAGACAAGTCCAGGATTTGTTGGACAAGGGGTTGGTTAGAGAAATCTTGAGTCCATGTGTTGTTCCGACAGTACTCAGTCCAAAGAAAGACGGAGGTTGGAGGATGTGTACTCATTCAAGGGAAATCAACAAGATAACCATCACGTACAGTTTTCCATTGCCAAGGATGGATGATCTGATGGATTGCTTAAGTGGAGCAAAAAAAATTTTGAAGATTGATTTGAAAAGTGGATATCACGAGATTCATATGAGGGAAGGTGATGAATGGAAAACAACCTTCAAGACTAACAAAGGGTTGTATGAATGGCTTGTTATGTCGTTTGGTTTAATGAACGTGCCAAGTACATTCATGAGGTTGATGAACGAATTCCTGAAGGAGTTCATCGGAGAATTTGTGATTGTGTATTTGGATGATATACTGATCTTCAGTAAAACAGAGGCAGAGAATCTAAAACACTTAGCTACAGTGATGAAGAGATTACAGCAAGAGAAGCTACTGATAAACATGAAGAAATCCTCATTCATGAAGACATAACTCATCTATTTGGGCTTTGTTATTTCTGCAGATAAATTGAGGATGGATCCAGATAAGGTGGAAGTGATCAAGAATTGGCCATCACCGAAGAGCATATTTGATGTGAGAAGTTTTCATGGATTGGCTAGTTTCTACCGGAAGTTCATCAGGAATTTCAGTGGAATTAGTGCACTGATGATGGACACAATGAAGAAAAGACACAGATATTTTCACTGGATAGAAGAGGCTTAGAAGAGTTTTAATCTATTGAAGATGAAAATCACGGAACAACCAATTTTGGTGTTTCCTGATTTTCAAAAGACATTTCAATTGAAATGCGATGCAAGTGGATTTGCAATAGGGGCAGTCTTGAATCAAGAAGACAGGTTGATAGCATACTTCAGCGAGAAGTTGAATGAAGCGAAGGTGAAATACTCCACGTATGAAAAGGAGTTTTATGCTATTATTCAGGCATTAAAGAAATGGAGACATTACTTGATCCCGAAGGAGTTTGTCCTATACAGTGACAATCATGCACTGCAGTTTGTGAATCGACAGGAAAAGTTGAATCAAAGACATGTAAAATGGGTTGAATACATGCAGAACTTTACTTTTGTAATTAAGCATATTTCTGGAACTACTAACAAGGTTGTTGATGCTTTGAGCAGGAAATGTTTGTTGTTGCAAGAGTTCAGAGTCAAAACACTGGGTTTTAATGATCTCAGGAACATGTACAGAGATGATCCATATTTTAAGGAGGCGTATGAAGCAGTTGAGAATCCAATTCTCAGAGATAGAAGCCAATGAAAATAATACATAATCCAGGAAGGATTATTGTTTAAAGGTAATCAACTTTGTATTCCAAAATGCTCCATGAGGGAGAATTTGTTGAAGGAGAATCACAGTGGAGGATTGGCCGGGCACTTTGGTCACGACAAGAGATTCGCAAAATTGAATGAGTCGTATTTTTGGCTGGGAATGCGAGCATATGCCAAGAGATTCATTGACAGATGCAGAATTTGCCAACATTCGAAAGGAAAGAGACAGAATGCAGGATTTTATCAACCATTGCCAATACCTGAGAGGCCGTGGGATGCAGTCAGCATGGATTTCATATTGGGGTTGCCAAGAACACAAAGAGGGTTTGACTCAATCTTTGTGGTGGTGGATAGATTTTCCAAAATGGCACACTTTATTCCATGTCAGAAAACCAGTGATGCAACTCACATTGCGAATTTGTTTTTCAAAGAAGTCATTCGACTTCACAGCTTACCAAGGAGCATAGTTTCAGATCAAGACACTAAATTCGTAGGACACTTTTGGAGGACCTTATGGAAGAAGCTGGGAACTAACTTGTAGTTCAGTTCGGCTTATCATCCTCAAACGGATGGACAGACATAAGTGGTAAACAGGAGTTTAGGAGACTTGTTGAGGAGATTGGTGACAGAACACCATAGCCAATGGGACAACATATTACCACAGATAGAGTTTACTTATAACGACTCAGTTAACAGAAGCATAGGACAAAGTCCATTTCAAATTGTTTATGGCATGCAGCCAAGAGGAATTTCTGAGTTGAGGGATTCAGAACAGATTGTGACTAGGAGCACTAGTGCAGAAGACTTCGCAGAGGCGATGAAATAACTTCACAACCAGGTGAAGGAGCGTTTACAGAACTCGAGCCAGGAGTATAAACGAAGAGCAGATCAACACAGGAGACAACTTCAATTTGAGGTTGGTGATTTGATTCTGGCACATCTGAGAAAGGAAAGGTTCCCAAAGGGGACATATAACAAACTAAAGATGAAGAAGATCGGACCATGTAAGGTCTTGAAGAAATTTGGATCAAATGCTTATGAGATTGAATTACCCGATGGGATCGGAATTTCTCTGATATTCAATGTCTCAGATTTGTACCCATACAAAACTGGGGAAGCAGGAACAAGTGATGAACAACCAGAGATCTAGTGGACAAAGCATATGCCTATTGCAGAGAATCCACAGATGGAAAGCATACTATACAAAAGAATTAGCAAGAAGACCAGAAGAAGACAATACTTTGAATACTTGGTCAAGTGGAAAGGACATCCAATTGAAGATGCCAGCTGGGAGAATGAAGCAGAGATTCAAAAGCATGGACAGACCGTGCGAGAGCTCATGGATAGGAGCCCATGAAAATTTTCAAGTGAAGGAGTATGATGCAGGAGCATCGCCAATGTCAAGCGAGCATGGGGCAACAGCCAATACATTTTAGGCACATGATAAATTGTTTAAAAACTTTTGAAGATAGATGCGCCAAACGTAAATGTGATAGTTAAGGAGAGGCGTACTTATATATTATAAAGTACCTTGAGCAATCCGCTCTCGTCCCTAGTAGGTAGAATGCATTTATGTTAGTAGGTAGCTTTGAATTCTCAGAGTTGAAAGTTCTAGGAGTGGAGGGAAAGCGGATATAGACACCCTCATTGTGTAATTGTAACATAGAAGGAGGATGCCAATTGAGAGCAGAGTAGTGAAGAACATTACCAAGAGGAAGAAAAGAGAGCATACAAAGCTGGAACAGAGAAACTATAATTGAAAAACACCCATGTACAGAGATTAAGTTAATAGAAGAAGTCTTAATTCAGATTCATGGCGTTGTAGTTGTTTCTTGTATGTGTATGCTGAATTGTATGTTCATAATTTTACTCTTTCCATTATACATTTGCTTTCTATGTTGTGTATGGATGATTTCTTGTTAAATGTTTGAACTCTGAGAGAGAAAGAGTTAGGAAATGAGTTTCAATTGTTTCTCTATCTGAGCGAGGGTTCCTGCAAGGAGTGCAGTTGAATTGTCCGCAAGGAGTGTGTTGACAAAAAGGGTTCAGAGGTTTGTCTCTGAAATCTCAGATAGATTAGCTTTTGTTCTCATTCCCTCAAAGGTGCAGTTAGGAACAGGAGTCGTGCAATGTGTGCACAGACCAAGCTTGAGTCCAGGGTTTGAAACCTAAGAAGCTATTGAAGGATTGTCGTTGCAAGGAGTGTGCGGAGTTAAAGGAGTTCATCACCAAAGTGAAAGAGGGTTGCCGCAAGGAATGCATGCAGGAGGTTCTTGAAAGGATGGAAGTCGTGGAAGACCCCCAAAGGATTTGAACCTGCTAAGTCGTCGAAGGGAAGAGAAAAATGATCAAATTTCTTTGTAGAGGATTAGCGAAATCCTGCTAGCCGTCCGATCTGATAGAGAAGCAAGGAGGTTATAGTTGTTTCCATAGTTTCAAGCTCAGGAGATCGTGAGCCATTGGATCCTCACCTAGTTACCCGTCAGCCGTAGGAGATGACTGGAGTTGCACGAGGGTTAAACTCTCGCAGGAAGAGTGAAGGTCCCGAAAGGCGTCGGGATATCGAAACTTCGGAATTTGGGATATCAGGAGTCTAGAGGATAGGAGATCGGTTCACTTCATAGTGGAAACCCTGATCTTGATCTAGACCGTCCATCTGTTGGGACACGTGGCGGAGATCAAGCACCCATCGGTATTTCGGCTACCAGGGTTTTAAGTTGATAGATAAACTAAAACATCGGGGAATCACAAGTCACGAAATCCCAAGACTAAATCAGGATCGTCCGTTAGTTGAGAAAGGTGGCGATAATCAAGAGCCTGTCGGCATTTCACATGTCAGATTTTCAGGGTTCAGGAGGATAGGAGGACATCGGCATTTGACTTCGCAAAATCACGAATGATTGAGGACTGTCCATATCTAGGGGACGCGCGGCAAAAATCTAGGTCTTCGAAGGAAAATCTCGAAAGGGAGACCATTTCGGGAAATCAGGATTCGGAGGATCGGGAATCCTGAGGACAAAGGGGTCCATGCGTTTCTTCATTCCAAATCCCGAAATCACGAAAGACTTAGGACTGTGATCATATGGAATAGTGGTCACATGGACCAAAAGGTAGCCACGGAGACTAATGACTGTTGAAGTTGTTCTAGTATTTTGGGATATCAGAGATCGGGGGATCGAGAAGGTTGAGGTTATCAACAATGAGGATCGCAAAACCTCGAAACCTAAAATTTCGGTCGGGAAGAGACTAGGTATACGCAGAAGTTGTGACAGGGGAAAGAGAAGGACCTGTGAATTGGGTTTTTAACAAAGATTCTAGTGAGGAATCGAAAGAGCCACTTCGGCTGGAAGGTGAAGTTAGAACGATTTGTTAAGACCGGGAGGTCAGCGTAGAGGCTTTGCCGAGGCAAAAGGTGACGTCTGCATCAACTTGTGAGGTGCGAGCATGCCGTAGTTCTTTCAGTCTCCTAAATTATAGTCATTGATCTTCAAGGTCAGTATCCTTTCCAGCAGTGGTTTAACCGCAAGTATCCCCTTCGGGAGGTACGTCATGATCAAGGTGTAGTTGAAGTCCCTCAGGACACCATCACAACTCACCACACCGGCTAGGGGTGGGATGTAGTCAAGTAGGATGGATGGGATTAACTTCGCATTTTCCAAGTCATCTCTATGATTGGTTCTTTTCTCGGTCGCAGCTCGGGATGGTTTGGATACGTGAGCAGTCGATGGAGAGGCGTGCACTCCTTTCGTCAATGAAGCTTTAACTCCTCAAGTCAATGAACAAACACTCAATTCAATAGGATGGGTGACGAAGTCTCGATGAACACAGCATGGTAGCATTCAACTCTATGTGGGCTCAAGGAATCATTGTTTTCAAAAGTGTTCTCGGTACAATGTTTGACGGGATAAATAGGAAATATTGTAATGGGTTCTTCCAACAAGAGGAAAGCTTTCATCAATGCACTTCCATACGTTATGGCACGATCCCAACGGTCCAATGGCGATCTTCGAGGCCATAACTACTTTCTTAACCGGTCAGGAGCGTCTGTCTAATGGTCATAATGCCTCCAATGATTATATCACTCTACCATGGAGAAGTGCCAATCTGTGTTGTTTTGATATTCTGGCAAAGTTCAAATTTTGGAAACCTTCCTTCTGCGAAGTTCTATCTAGGGCTTCTTGCAATTTTTCTAAATTGGATTTCTTCTTACTGAGTTTGTTGGCCTTCTTTCCTGTAATCTGAGTCACTGGGTTCCTCTTCCCATTTTGATTCTTATCTCCTCTTGGCATAATAATTTTGCGTTGTTGATGATCTTCCATAGGGTTCAAGTGTAATACTTCTTCTCTGTCTTGGGTAGGTGCTCTACTTTCCTGTGTGGATGTTTTCTTCAAGTCTGTCTATGTTCTTTCATCTTCGACATCCAAATCTCTGGTCCTTAGTAGCTTTGACTTGTTTTCATGTTCTTCTATCAAGTTTGCTATTCTCCTAGTCATGAAATCCTTTAATTCTTGCTTTTTATGTTCTATAGCTTCCTCTTCTTTTCTTCGAATCCGATCTTTCTCAATCCAGGTTTTTCCTAGCAACATAGCAAATGGGGCGTTGTTCTCAAAAAATTTAATGACCTCAGATTCTTCTTTTTTCGAAGTTCCATGAGCACTCATAGATGTCTGGGTAAGTCTTCCACATAGGGTTATCAACTTCCCTTTAAACAATCCTATTCTTCCCAATGAAGGAATCATAGCAGGCTTTCCCAAAATTTCCCAAGTTCTTTCTGTCATGGTATTCACCTATGTTTCCTCATCCAGAACATAGTCTATGTCGAAGTCTCCTATTCTTCCTTCTATGCACTCTTTGTCTTTTAAAACCTTTGGTATATTGGCATTTCTTTGATCGTTCAGGGTTTCTTTTATTTGTAACAATACAATCTCTAATTCTTTCTGGGGTTTTGCCATAGTCTTAACTTCTGGGTCTTTCTCATGTTTTTCTTGTTCCATATTCATTCTTTCAAGTTTAGCAATAATTCTAGGGAAATCAAGAACTTTATGGTCGATAGCTTTACAACAAAGACAACTAGGTCTTCTATCAGGGCAATCCTTAGCAATATGTCCCAATATTTTGCAACTGTAACAAAGGGTTAATCCTCTCTTTCTCTTAAATGACCCCCAGTTCTTCTGGTACTGCGCACTAGTATCATAGTATCTATCCTGCAAAAAATTATTTCTATCATCATGCATCCATTTGTTAGTCCAAACATTCTTTCTATGCATAGGAATCACATATCTATCAGATCTACTTATATCAAATCTTCTTTATTCTAGTTGTGCCCTAGTTTTCAAGCTAGGACAAAATTTATTAAATATACCTAGATCCATACTTTCGAAACAAAAAAATTCACTTAACTTACTTTCAGCAAAACACAAAGCTTTCATATCTTAAAATTTTCACTACTCTTACCTTTTTCAGAGCACCCATCTTTTAGATCTTACCTCTTTTCTTCAGATCGGACTTATCTTCTTAGCACAGAGCTTCACAAGTCAAGTGGAATACTGCACACGAAAGAAACATATCTATGCATAGAGCTCTTTCTTTTCCTCAGTTCTCGACAATCACAGTTTCAGTCCTGGCAACGAAACCATTTGTTGGCACAGGGCAGACCCGGGGTTCAACGATTCAACAGTGCACCAACAAAACCCTAACTACCAGCCCTTTTGGTAACACCTGCAAAGCATATGAAGTCTCACCCAAGGTAGAGGCAGGGTTGGTTGCAGGACTCAAGTGTCTGCAACCTAGCTGGGACATAGAAATTACCATTCATTAGTATTCAACCTATGGTTACTTCGTAGATAAAACCCTAATTACAGAGCAACGCAGTATTCAATCAAATATAATACATCTAATCACTTAGCATCTGGTAATAGATCAGATCTAGCATCTATTCACATCACTAAGGACTAAGTTATCATATCATATCCATCTAAGCATACATTATTGCACTAAGCATAAATCATATGAACAAAATAGCCATAATGCACAGAGAAATCATAACACAGGATATATGTGGTTCACCCCAGTGTGGGGCTACGTCCACCAACTCTTCTTATTTCTATTATCTTATGTCAAGCTTCTTACAGGCACCAAGCATCAAAACCCTACTCCACGGAGGCCATGGGATCTGCGCACACCTCACCAAATCCTCCTTCCCCGGGTTAGGTTAGAGCACAAAGACTTCTATAGTCTGTGCACAGAGCACTATAGACAATCAACATACACTGAGCATAGAGCCTCTTGCAACACTTGCACTTATCACTTCAATTTACAACAATCTTCTATCTCCTCATTATCACCCTCACTGCTACTTACTTCACTTAGTTATCTATTTATACATTACAAAAGGGCCTCAACATGGGTAAACCCATGGGCCGACATCCCCATACCTGTTACATATGCCCAAAACCCAAAAGTGCCCTAAAAATGGGTCAAGATCTCGTGATCTCCGCTTCGACTTGCACTCCGCCTTCGACCAGCCTGTCGAAGTCCCAAAATAGGTCAAACCTGACCAATAATATTTAAAACTTGGTCAAGGGCCAACAACTCATGAGTTTAACTTGCCCTGTTTCAAAGCTTAAATTTTTGCGAGTTAGGGAGGTGTCTCCTCCAGACCAGTAGTCTAAGAGACTTTGAACTCGCGCCTAATTCCTTAACCAAAAACCTAGCTAAGAGTAGATTTCATAGCCCAAGAGTCACTTGAAGGTCCATGTGTCCTGGGTCTAGGAACCCTGCGCTAAAAGGAGTTAGCTCATGAAGGTTTTGGAACTTCGGGAGTTCGAAGCTCTTAGATGTCAAATTTCATGATAGTCACAGTTACCCAAACTATCGGAGTAACAAGAGCCATAGATGACTTAAGAACCTGACAATGGAGATGGATGTGATTCATTCATTAGGAGGAGAAGCCATCCCAGTCATCAGGTCGACTCAAAGACCCACTAGAGCTAACAAATCAAACACCAGCCGCTTGATTAAATCGATGTTTGGGAATCATTGCAGAGTGCAAAGGTTAAATTAGTGGACGTGTTAGTTCACGGCGTGAAATTCACCAACTTCGTTGATCTCATCAGGTTGGAAGATCAACGACCCCAATTAGACCGAGTTGGGAGACTACTTTTCAGATTGCGAAAGTTGAGCTCTTTGATAAAGAGTGGGAATGTTGGGGCCCCGCAATCACTACGAGTCATCAATCGATGAACAAATCAGTATTGGATGGATCATGATTGTCAGACCTAGAGAATTTTCTAGGCGGATAGTCGTGAATCCATTTGGAAATCCGCAGAGTAACGGAGTTCATTTGTGTCGTCGATCTAAGATAAAGGGCATGTGTCGATAGATAGTTGAATTTGGGTGTAAGCACTCTGGGATAAATCGAGTGTGGAGAGGTTGAAACTCCTAAATCCTGAAGAGTCGAAGTAATTTGCAGTCGTCGATCTATGGGAGACACGCATCGACGGATCGCCAACTTCATGTGTAAGCACTCTGGGAGAAAGAGAGTGGGGAGAGGTTGAAATTCCCGAATCCCAAAGAGCCGAAATAGATATAAGTCATTCGTCAGCTAAGGATAGGTGTCAGTAGATCTTCCAATTTGGAAGATAGCCACTTCGGAGGAAAGTGGGGTCACAAGAGTTGAGAACTCTTGAAGTAAATCGCGACCATCGATTTGAAATAGACACACATCGACAGATCATCGAATTCGGGTGAAATCACTCTGGGAGAAAATGTGGTGTGAGCGTCTGGAACTCTTGAATGCAGAAGTCCCTAAGAAGATCATAATCATTGATTTAGATGGATGTGTGGAACTTAATCTGTAACTCCAGGTATGAAGTACTTCGGAGGAAAAAGATTTGGAGTGCTCGGAACTCTCGAACATCGAAGTCTCGAAGAAGATCATAATCGTTGATTTAGATGGACGTGTGGCACTTGATCTGTAACTCCAGGTACAGAGTACTTTGGAGGAAAAAGAGTTGGAGTGGTCGAAACTCCCGAACGTCGAAGTCCCAAAGAAGGTCATAACCATTGATTTAGATGGACACGTGGTGCTTGATCTGTAATTCCTGGTACGGATTACTTCAAAGGAAAAAGGTGTAGGAATGTTTGAAATTCCCGAACGTCGAAGTCCCGAGTAAATCAGGGTCATCAAAATCCCTGAGGACATGCAACGTGGGATCGTGAACTTCAAAGGCTTGCCACTCTAGAGTATTTCACATGGTGGTCGTCTTGGCGCATGTTGTCTTGGCGTATGGTCATAGCCCGCGGTCATATGCAAGTATAGGGTGATGAAAGAACCCGAAGAACTTGGGAGAGGATATCTGTTAGCTCTGAGATCGTTTCAGAGCATGGCGATCATGGTTGGAAAGCTATGGAAGAGCAGAATGGAATAGAGACCCCAAATGGGGGTTTCGATTCTCCTAAGAAGAGAAAACATTTGAGTCCCCACCGTGGGTGTGTTACAAATTGGTATCAGATCATGGTTACAACACTTTTCCTACTTAGGATCATGGGCGAGCTACTTAAAAACCATATTTAGAGTAATTTTAAGAGTGACACCCTATATTACCTCTTTCTTAAAGAGTCCGGTTAAACTTTTATTAAGGAAAAGAATGAAACTTTATACTATGTGTGCATTTACGAAATTTGAACTATGTATTGTTCATAAACAAATATACTTTTGGCTAACAATAAGTGTTTTTTCAGCACTCGAGCAGTCAATAAACCATGGGAAAAATTCAATTCTAAAGGATGGTGATGTGTTGTGAAATGGGGGATGGCTCCCACAATAGAGACGGAGAATCTGACGAAAGGAGGGCGATGGAAACCCCTCCAGATATGGCTGAAACTGTAAGGATCCTCAGGGCCAAATTACAGAGTTGCAAGGCCGACAATGAGAGATTGATAAAGGAGCAAGAAAAACAAATAGAAATTAATGCAGTCTTACTGCAGAGCTTATCCAACATACAGAGGCAGTTGCAGCATGAACTCGCAACCAGTCATGTGGACCAACGACATGTGAAGAGAATTCAAAGTCCACCTAAGATCCGAAAACATGGCCCCATAAGTGACCACACTAGGAGAAGTACCTCAAAGAAGGCCCAACCTGGAGGTAGGGGACACTCATTGGGAGAGTCCTTTGGAAAGGAAGCTAGCAACTCCAAGGGATCTTCTAGTAGCAAAACTAGATTACATTCAAAAAGGAAAGGAAATAAGAGAAAGAATTCCAAAATTCATGATCCTAAAGAATTCAAGAAATCCAAACCACCCTCTTTCGATGGAGAGATTAAGAAAGGAGAAGAGGTTGAAGCTTGGTTGTTGGGTTTAAATAAGTACTTCAGAGTCTGGGACTACTCTGAAAACTTGAAGGCTCGAATAGAAATCTTCAACATGAATGGAAAAGCTTCCATTTGGTGGGAAGACCTTAGGAATGTGAAAGCATTCCATGAGAAGGAATTTTCATGGAAACAGTTCGAGAAATACTTCAGGAAGAAGTATCTGTCAAAGAAATACATGGATGGGAAGACTAAGGAGTTCTATAAACTCAGGTTGGGACAACTCACCATAGATGAATATGTCAATAAAGTCCTTGAGCTACTGAGGTATGTACCCTACATAAAGGATGGAAATGTAAAGGTGCAACGATTTATTAGTGGGTTACCTCAGACCTACCAGGACGGGATTGATTTTGACAAACAAAAGACCTTATAAGAAACCATATGGAAGGTGAGGTATTGTTATGAACAGTTTGGGAGTAAGACAGGACCTCACGAGAACTGGAAGAAGAAGAGTAGTTCAGGATTCAAGAAGAAAGGGTTTAAATCCTCAATATTTAAGGGCTATGGGAAGGGTTCTAGGATGAGCTTTCCCATTAGAAGTGTGTATTAGAAAAATTTCCCCTCTCAGAGTGGAAATGAACCTTTTGAGGCAGTCCCATGAAAGACTGATAACCCAAAGAAAGAACCCTTAAAATTTTGGGGTTGTGGAGAAGAACATTTGTTGAGGGATTGTCCACACAGAAAACAGAACAGTAGGAAAGTATACAATATCCAAGAAGCTCACACCGTCAATGATGTGGCTAGGAGCATGCCATGAATTTATGTAGCCCTGGAAAATAATCAAGCTGACCACCAAGCTTCAGTGGTGGATATGGAAGGTATGATCGCCAACCATATAGTTTCTATTTTAATTGATCTTGATTCTAATTTGAGTTATGTGGCCCCTTAGATTATTTATAAGTATAAATTGCAACCAGTTAGACATGTTAAGTCGTGGTTGGTAAAACTAGCCACTGGAACCAAAATAAAAGTACCAGAGGTCATACCAACTTTCCAATTCATCATGGATGGATTTCCCACCCGAGCGACCCTTAACCTACTTCCCCTGTGATCTTATGACTTGTTGATTGGTATGGACTGGTTGGCTTCTTATAAAACTAAGTTGGACTACTACCATAAAACTTTAGAATGTGTAAATGAAGAAGGAAGAAAGATGACCCTCCAAGGGATTCAGAAGCTTGCAGTCTCAGTGAGAAAAATATCATCCCTTCAAATGAAAAAGTATTGCAAAAAGGGGTGTCCTTTATATGCAATACAGGTGTTGGAATCTGTTGAGGATGACAAAACAAACCTAGAGGACCAACCCATATTAAGAGAATATAAAGATGTGTTTCCAAAGGAGGTATCGGGTCTACCTTCGAGAAGAGACATTGAATTCTCGATAGAACTTGCACCAAGAGTAGTGCCAGGATCTAGAACGCCCTATAGGATGAGTACGCCAGAGTTGGTTGAGCTCAAGCTACAACTAAAGGAGATGATGAAAAAATTCTACATCCGAACCAATGTATCTATGTGGGGAGCACCAATCTTGTTTGTGAAAAAGAAAGATGGCACACTCCGACTATGAATATATTATAGACAACTCAATAAGACAACCATAAAGAACAAGTACCCCTTACCAAGAATCGATGAATTGTTCGAAAAATTGGGAGGTGCTTCCATTTTATCAAATATTGACTTAAGGTTTGGATACCATCAAGTCTGAATTAAGGATGAAGACATCCAAAAAATAGCCTTCAGGACAAGGTATGGTCACTATGAATTTGTTGTGATGTCATTTGGGTTAACCAATGCCCCTGCCACTTTTATGTTCTTGATGAATAATGTACTCGGCAAATTCCTGGAAAAATTTGTATTGGTTTTCATTGATGATATCCTAATATACTCCAAGAACAGAGAGGAGCATGAAGAACATCTTATACTTGTACTTCAAGTACTAAGAGAGCATCAACTCTACGCTAAGTTTAGCAAGTGCGACTTTTTCTAGAAGCAAGTCCATTACTTAGGCCATGTTATTTCTAAAGAAGGGGTGGTAGTAGACCCTGACAAGATAAGATCTATTATGGAATGGAATACCCCAAAGGATTTATCTGATATCATATCCTTCATGGGATTAGAAGGATATTATAAAAGATTCATAAAAGGGTTTTCCAAGATTGGTTGTCCAATCACTTCCCTTCAGAAAAAGGGGGTTAAATTTACTTGGACATCAAAATGTGAAGAAATATCTCAGGAACTGAAATACCTTCTGACCCATGCGCTCATGCTAAATATTGCAGACTCTAATAATGACTTCCTCATGTGTACAGATGCCTGCAAGGAAGGACTCAGAGGATTCATTGTGCAAGAAGGGCGTGTAATTTGCTATGAATCCAGAAATTTGAATGGACATGAAATCAATTATGTGACCCATGATCTAGAGTTGGATGCCATAGTGCACGCTTTAAAAATGTGGAGGCATTACCTCCTGGGTAGGATATTTCTACTTATGACAGACCATTGTGGGTTGAGGCACTTGTTTGATCAACCAAAACTCAATGCCAGGCAAGCTAGGTGGATGGATCTCCTTAGTGAATTTGATTTTGAAATAAAACACATCAAAGGAAAGGAAAATAAGGTGGTTGATACCCTTAGCATAAGTATAAAAACGATTTACCTGGCAGTGGTAAGCACCTGTGGAACGGATGTCAAGAAAAGAGTCAGGAATGCACAAGAAACAGATGCATTCTTCAAGACCATGACCTCATACCTAAGGCAAGAGCATACATGAATAAAGTATGAAGGTTATCAGATGAACGATGAAGGCATGTTGACTTACATAAACAGATTGTATATCCCAAGTTGTGGTGACTTGAATAGTTTCATAATGGACGAACTGCACAAGACACCATATATTGGTCATCCAGGTTATCAGAAAATGATCACGGCCACTAGAAAACAATTTCATTGTTCTGGATTGAAAAGGGACATATTTGATTACTTAGATAAGTGTCTAGAATGCCAGCAAGTTAAGGCAGAACATCGGCACCCAACAGGGTTGTTACAGCCCCTACCAATCCCAAAATGGAAATGGGAAACCACCTCCATGGATTTCATCACTGGATTACCAAAATCGACCAATCAAAATGATGCCATCATGGTCATGGTGGAAAAACTAAGTAAGTATGCTCACTTCGTTCTTGTGAAGTTAACTTGAAATGCAATAGATATTGCCAACATATTCATGAAGGAGATATTCAGACTGCATGGCATGCATAGGGAAATTGTATTTGACAGGGACACCATATTTACTTCAAGATTTTAGAAATCCTTAATGGATGGTTTTGAGACTAAATTATTGTTCAGCACGGCCTATCACCCTCAATATGGAAAGACAAAAAGAGTAAACCAAATATTAAAATACATGCTAAGGATGCATGTAATGCATCAGCCTAAGAAGTGGTAAGACTACCTACTATTGGTAGAGTTTAACTACAACAATGGTTATCAAGAATCCTTGAAGATGAGCCGTTTCGAAGCCCTCTATAGTAAATAGTGCAAGATCCCAATCAGCTAGAGTAATCCAGTGGACAGAATTACAATTGGACTTGACATGCTAAAAGAAATGGAACAACAAGTGATTCGGATAAAGCAAAATCTAAAGATTGCTCAGGATAGAAAGAAAAGTTACACCAATAGAAAGAAAACTCCCAGAGAGTTCAAGATAGGAGACCATGTCTATCTCAGAGTTAGGCCCATGAAGAGTTCCCTGAGAATGGGAGATTGTACCAAGATGGAACCTCGATATTGTGGACCCTTTGAGGTCTTATATAGAGTGGGACCTGTAGCCTATAGGCTAGCACTCCCTCCCACAATAAAGACACATAATTTTTTCCATGTTTCATTATTGAAGAAATATGTACATGATTCTAATCATATAATTGAATGGTATGTGATCCAGGTGGAGTCGGAGGGAGAATTCCTGCCAGAACCTCAATGCATACTAGACAGGAAGGAAACCCAACTCAGGAATCGAACCATTGCACAAGTCAAGGTGCAGTGGAAACATTTCGGCCCGGATGAGGCTATGTGGGAAGTGGAGGATGCCATGAGACAGGCATATCCATTTTTGTTTACTTCTGTATATACAGAGCACATTGATAGATAGAACATTGAGGACAATGTTTCTTTAAGGGGCAAGGGATTGTAACACCCCTATGTCCCCCAGTTTGTAAATATAACTATATGGGACAAGAGACTATTGCCAAACTCAATATGTGTGAATGTTTGATTTGATGGACCTTTTCATAAAAAGGTCAATGAATGTAAATTATGTTATTTACTAGAAAATGAATAAGTGTTGCATGACTGTTGGAAAGGGGGGGTGTGATAAGAGAGACCACGAATTCTATGAAATAGATGGTGGAGGGGAATAGGAATGGTTGTGTTAACCTCCACCAAGCCAGTACCTTACTAGGTTTGATTGCTCACGATCAGAGCAAACCTTTGACCCAAAAATGAATTACATGCAGGTTGGTAGGTCAGAAGACCTCCTCGAGAGTTAATGAGGGGATGGGGAAAAGCACCCATCTGTAAGACTTTCGAACCTGACCATGGACTGGGAATTCGAGCCACACTCAATCTTGCTGAGGAAGGCAAGAAAGGAAGTGTGGTGGGAAGAGGAAGGCCTTCCAAGAGTGTGGAGACAAGAGCCTAAGCTCTCAGATCCGAGGAAGGACTGAGAAATGAGAGTGAGTTTTGATCACAGGAAATAGAGACTGAGTCGGGAAAAGGAGAGTAACCTTAATCCCTATATATTATTGTACTAGGGGAAGGAGAGTAACCTTCATCCCTATATATTCATGTACTAGGGGAAGGAGAGTAACCTTCATCCTTAACTTTCATTGAGCTGGAAGAAAGAGATTGAATCTCAAAGCATCGTGGTCTAAGCTCGGGGGTGGCCAACGGTAAAGACATTAGGAGTGACTGAGACTATGTTTGGGTGGAAACAAGCACCCCTTTCAGCAGTCACATCACGCATTATGGATCTGATAAGTGTTTTCATGCCTTGTGATTTGAATTGGAAATGATGGATGCATGCATATATTTATGTGTCTACAAAAGGGTTCTGCATTGAAATGAGTAAGGTATGAGTATTATTTTTTTCCCTTGAGAACTTATGCTTCTGCTTGATTTTCCATATGCTCTAGTTTAATCCCTTGAAGGTGTTTCTCCCCAGGAAATCACATCATCTCGGTAACCTCACGAGTCAGAGAAAGCCTCTTTGCACTGTTATCATCTTGGTAACCTCATGAGTTTACCTTGCCCTATTTCAAAGCTTAAAGTTCTGTGAGTTAGGGAGGCATCTCCTCCAAACCAATAGTCTAAGAGACTTTGAACTCACTCCCAAGTCCTTAACCAAAAACCCAGCTAAGATTAGAGTTCATAGCCCAAGATTCACCCGAAGGTCCATGTGTCCTGGGTATAGGAACCCTATGCTAAAAGGAGTTAGCTCATGAATATTTCGTAACTTCGGAAGTTCGAAGCTCTGAGATGTGAAATTTCACAATAGTCATAGTTACTTGAACTACCAGAGTAACAATAGTCGTAGATGACTTAAGGACCTAATAGTGGAGATGGATGTGACCCGTTCATTGGGAGGATAAGCCATCCCAGTTGTCATATCGACTCAAAGACCCACTAGAGCTAACGTGTCAAACACCAATCACTCGATTAAATCTATGGTTGGGAATCATTGTGGAGCACGAAGGTGAAATTAGCGGATGTGCTAGTTCGCAGCCCGTAGTTCACAAACATCGTTAATATCTTTGGGTTGGAATATCAACGACCCCAATTAGATCGAGTTGGGAGAGTACTTTTTAGATTGTAGAAGTTGAGCTCTCTGATAAAGAGTGGGCACGTTGGGGCCCTGCAATCACTGTGAACCGTCGATCGGCGAACAAATTGGTATTGGTCGGATCATGATCGTCAGACCTAGAGAAGTTGCTAGGTGAATAATCATGAGTCCCTTTGGAAATCTGTAGAGTAACGGAGTCTATCTGTGCCATTGATATGAGAGAAAGGACATGTGTCGACATATCATCGAATTCGAGTGTAAGAACTCTGGGAGAAAGCGAGTTTGGAGAGGTTGAAATTCCCTAATCCCGAAGAGCCGAAGTGATTTGAAGTTGTCAATATATGGGAAAAACGCATCGACAGATCATCGACTTCGGGTGTAAGAACTCTGGGAGAAAGCAAGTGTGGAGAGGTTGAAACTCTTGAAGCCCTAAGAGCCTAAACATATCTGATTCATCTGTTAGCTGAGGATAAGTGTCAGTAGATCTTCCAATTCAGAAGATAGCCACTTCGGAGGAAAGTGGGGTCACGAGAGTTGAGAACTCCTGAAGTAAATCATGACCGTCGATTTGAAATAGAAATGTGTCGACAGATCATCGAATTTAGGTGAAATAACTTCGGGATAAAAGGTGGTGTGAGAATCTAAAACTCCCGAACACCAAAGTCCCGAAGAAGATCATAACCATTGATTTAGATGAACGCATGGTGCTCGATCTGTAACTCCGGGTACGGAGTAATTCAGAGGAAAAAGAGTTGGAGTACTCAAAAATCCTGAACGTCAAAGTCCCAAAGAAGATCATAACCGTTGATTTATATGGATGCACGATGCTCGATCTATAACTTTTGGTATGGAGAACTTCGGAGGAAAAAGAGTTGGAGTGCTCGGAACTCCCGAACATCGAAGTCCCAAAGAATATCATAATCGTTGATTTAGATGTATGTGTGGCGCTTGATCTGTAACTCCGGGTACAGACTACTTCGGAGGAAAAAGGTGTAGGAATGTTTGAAATTCCCGAATGTTGAAGTCCCGAAGTAAATCAAGGTCATCGAAATCCCTAAGGACATGTAGTGTCAGATCATGAACTTCAGAGGTTTTCCACTCCGAAGTATTTTGCGTGGTGGTCGTCTTGGCAGCTGGTCATAGCCCGTGGTCATGTGCAAGTATAGGGGGATGAAAGAACCTGAAGAACTTGGGAGAGGATATCTACCATCTCAGAGCTCATTTTGGAGCATGGATGTCGTGGATGGAAATCTCTGGAAGAGAATAATGGAATAGAGACCCGAAATGGGGGTTTTAATTCTCCTAAGAAGAGAGAAAATTTGAGTCCCCACCGTGAGTGTGTTACAAATTGGTATCAGAGCATGGTTACAACACTTGACCTACTTGGGCTCATTGATGAGTCGCTTAAAAACCATATTTAGAGTACTTTTAAGAGTGACACCCTATCTTACCTCTTTCTTAAAGAGTCTAGTTAAACTTTTATTGAGGAAAAGAATGAAACTTTCTACTGTGTGTGTGCATTTACAAAATTTGAACTATGTATTGTTCATAAACTAATAGACTATTGGATAATAATAAGTTTTTTTTCAGTACTCGAGCAGTCAGTAAACCATGGGAAAACTTTAAGTCTAAAGGATGGTGACATGTTGTGAAATGGAGGATGGCTCCCACAATAAAGATGAAGAATCTGACGAAAGGAGGGTGGTGGAAACCCCTCCAGATCTGGCTGAAATTGTAAGGAGCCTCAGGGCTGAATTACAGAGTTGCAAGGCCGACAATGAGAGATTGATAAAGGAGCAAGAAAAACAAAAAACAATTGATGCAGTCTTGCTGCAGAGCTTATCCGACATACAGAGGCAGATGCAACATGAACTTGCAACCGGTCATGTGGACCGATGACATGTGAAGAGAAGTCAAAGTCCACCTAAGATCTGAAAATATGGCCCCATAAGTGACCACACTAGGAGAAGTACCTCAAAGAAGGCCCAACCTGGAGGTAGGGGACACTCATTGGGAGAGTCCTTTGGAAAGGAAGATGGCAACTCCGAGGGATCTTCTAGACTAAATTGTTGTTCAGCACAGCCTATCACCCTCAAACTGATAGAAAGACAGAAAGAGTAAACCAATTATTAGAAGACATACTAAGGATGCATGTAATGCATCAGCCTAAGTAGTGGTAATATTACCTACCATTGGTAGAGTTTTCCTACAACAACGGTTATCAAGAATCCTTGAAGATGAGCCCTTTCGAATCTCTCTACGGTGGATAGTGCAAGATTCCAATCAGCTGGAGTAATCCAGTGGACAAAATTACAATCAAACCCGACATGATGAAAGAAATGGAACAACAAGTGATTCAGATAAAGAAAAATATTAATATTTCTTAGGATATACAAAAACGTTAAGCCGACAGAAAGAAAACTCCCAAAGAGTTCAAGATAGGATACCATGTTTATCTCAGAATTAGGCCAAGGAAGAGTTCCCTAAGAATGGGAGATTGTGCCAAGCTGGAACCTTGGTATTGTGGACCCTTTGAGGTCTTAGATAGAGTGGGACATGTAGCCTATAGTCTAGCACTCCCTCCCACAGTAAAGGAACATAATGTTTTCCATGTTTCATTATTGAATAAATATGTACATGATTCTAATCATATAATTGATTGGTCTGTGATCCAGGTGGAGCTGGAGGGAGAATTCCTACCAGAACCTCAATGCATACTAGACAGGAAGGAAACCCCACTTGGGAACCAAACCATTTCACAAGTCAAGGTGCAGTGGAAACATTTTGTCCCAAACGAGGCTACGTGGGAAGTGGAGGATGCCATGAGACAGGCATATCCATTTTTGTTTACTTCTGTATATACAGAGCACATTGACAGATAGAGTATAAAGGATGATGTTCCTTTAATGGGGAGGGGATTGTAACACCCCTATTTCCCCCAGTTTGTAAATATAACTATATGGGCCAAGAGATTATTTCCAAACTCAATATATGTGAATGTTTGATTTGATGGACCTTTGCATAAAAAGGTCAATGAATGTAAATTATGTTATTTAATATAAAATGGATAAGTATTGCATGACTGCTGGAAAGTGGGGGTGTGATAAGAGAGACCACGAATGTTATGAAATATATGGTGACGGGTACTAGGAATGGTTGCATTAACTTCCACCAGACTAGTGCCTTACTGGGTTTGATTGCTCAGGATCAGAACAAACCTTTGACCTAGAAATGAATCACGGTCATGCTGGTAGGTGGGAAGACCTCCTCAAGAGTTAATGAGGGTATGTGGCAGATCACCCTTCTATCAGGATTTCGGACCTGACCATGGACTGGGAATTCGAGCCACACACAATCTTGTTGAGGAAGGAAAGAAAGGAAGTGTGGTGGGAAGAGGAAGGCCTACGAAGTGTAAATTATAACCTTGTACAATATCTACTACAAACAAATATTTAGAAAAGAATATAAAAGATACAATGGCAAATACAAACATTACACAGAGATTTTTCCCCTGGAAACCCAAACTGGAAAAACCAACATATTCTATATTCATTCATTGTGATACATTATTTACAATGCAATATACATATAGGAGCCAGTGGAATCCAAAACCCTAACCCAATGACCTGGATTAGTCCAAAACCCTAATTCCTTAACCGGAAATAGAAAACCATCGGAAAAAACCATGTGTCAAAAAACCACCTAAATACATTACACGTTTCCCGAGGCAGAAAAAAAAATTCGTGGGCGCTGCCCCCGAACCCCCGTGTGAGGGGCTTCGCCCGATGCATACGCTCAGACACTACTCCTCATCCAAATAATATAACACATACCCAACATTCTCCCACTTGTTTTTTTCTTTGCATACAGGGGGTTACAGGGTTACATAGTCAACAATCCAGGGCAGCAATGCCCATGGATCCTCTACACCAAGAGAACTTCTCAGTGATCACGGATTTTGTTAATGAGTCTGCAACATTCTTCAAAGTGTCCACCTTCATCATTAATACTTTATTTTCTTCAATCATGTCTCTCACAAAGTGATATTGAACATCAATGTGTTTTGTCTTTGAATGATAAGCAGGGTTCTTTGCCAGAAAAATTGCACTCTGACTGTCACACTCTATCCTTACAGCTTGTTGTACCAACCCAATACCTGAACACAGTCTTTGTAACCATATTTATTCCTTACTTTCATGAGTGGTTGCCATGTATTCAGCTTCTGTAGTTGAAAGTGCCACTACAACCTGTCTTTTGCTCATCCAACTTTTTTCTCCTCCAAACAGGTTAAACACATACCCGCTTGTAGATATCCTACGATCCAGATCTCCAGCCCAGTCTGCATCCACAAAGCCATGTATATCCACCACTATGTCCAATCCAGTCTTCCTTTGTAGCACAATCCATAGCTAGTAGTGCCACACAAATACCTAAAATCCCTTTTTACTGTTGTCTAATGTTCCTTCCCTAGTTTTGACATATACCTACTCAAAACTCCCACTGCATGTGCAATGTATGGTCTAGTATAGACCATTGCATACATCAAAATTCCAACTGAACTCGCATATGGAACATGAGACATGTCCTCCTCTTCTTCATGTGTCTTGGGACATTGATTCGCAGATAACTTTACACCAACAAGAATAGGAACCTTGACCGGTTTACATTCCTGCATATTAAACCTTTGCAATATTGTCTCAACATATTTTATCTGATTTAACTAGAGTTTCCTCTTTTTTCAATATCTTTTAATTTCCATGCCCAAAATGAAATTTGAAGCACCGAGATCCTTCATGTCGAATTTAGAGGACAACTGAGTTTTCACATCCTAGATAATCTCCTTGTTGTTTCCTATCAGCAACATATCATCCACATACAAGACCAAATAAATCAAATGATCACAAATTAATTTAAAATACACACAGTGATCCTGTTTTCTTCTTGTGAAGCCAAGTCCCAGCATATAAGTATCAAATTTTTGATACCACATCCTTGGTGATTGTTTTAAACCATAAAGGGACTTTTTCAGCTTACATACCAGCTCCTTATTTCCTTTCACAACATAACCTTTTGGTTGCTTCATATAGATTTTTTCTTCCAGATCCCCATGCAGGAATGTTGTATTCACATCCATCTGTTCTACTTCAAAATAAAATGATGCAACAACAGATAACATAAATCTTATAGAGGTTAACTTGGAAACAGGAGAAAAAATCTCACCAAAATCAATTCCCTCAACCTGGGAATAACCCTTTGCTACTAACCGAGCTTTGTATTTCTCCACTTTTCCTTTTGCATTCAGCTTCTTTTTAAATACCCATTTGTTGCCAATGGGATTTCTTCCATTTGGCAACTTCACTAGATCCCAAGCCTCATTCTTATCCAAAGATGTCATTTCTTCTTCCATGGCCCTTTTCTAGATATTTCCATCCTTTGAATCCACTGCCTCCCTGACAGTACTAGGATCATCATCAGTAATAGACAAAGAAAAATTTGAACAAAAATCAGATGGACTATACCTTTCTAGTAGCCTTCTTTCTCGAACCAATCTCCTCAATACTGGAGTATGAGGATCTTCTTCTTCTGATTCATGTTCTTCTATAGAGTCTGATTCATCATCCTTTAAATCAAACTCTATCTTCTCTAGTTCTTCCTTACTTGGTAGAACTTCATGTTTAACAACATCCTTCATTTCTCTAAATACCACATCTCGGCTATACACTACCTTCTTAGTTTCTGGGTTCCAAATCTTATAACCTTTGAGACCATCTTTATATCCAATAAAGATA
>ML793747.1:32496-50057 GCA_009831015.1 Picea engelmannii
ATCTCGGCTATACACTACCTTCTTAGTTTCTGGGTTCCAAATCTTATAACCTTTGAGACCATCTTTATATCCAATAAAGATACATTTTTCAGCCTTCTTATCCAGCTTACTCATGTTTTCCTTTGGAACATGAACATATGCATTGCAACCAAACACCTTAAGATGTGTGAGAGAAGCTTCCTTACCGGTCCATACCTCTTGTGGAGTCTTTTCATCCAACACTGATGAGGGTGATCTGTTGACCAGATAACATGCAGTACCTACTGCCTCTGCCTAGAATTCTTTCCCTAACTCGGCACCACTGAGCATGCACCTTGCTTTTTCCATTAGCGTCTTGTTCATCCTTTCTGCAACTCCATTCTGTTGAGGTGTATATGGAGTAGTCTTCTGCCTTACTATATCGCACTTCTTACAGAATTCTTCAAATTCATTCCCGCAGAACTCTCCGCCATTATCTGGCCTCAACACCTTAATTCTTTTCAATGTTTAATTCTCAACAAGAGCCTTAAACTCTTTAAACCTGTCAAATACTTCATATTTCTTCCTGAGGAAATATATCCAAGTTTTCCTCGAGAACTCATCTATAAATGAGACATAGTACACATATTTTCCCAATGATGGGACCGACACAGGTCCAAAAACATCATTGTGAACTAGCTGTAAAATTCCTTCTGCCCTCATTGCACCAGAGGGGAATCTTACCTGATTCTGCTTCCCATATAGACAATGTTTATAGAAATCAAAATCCAGAGAGCATTTAGCCATACCTTCAACCATACCTTTATCGCGTAGTAGTCGAAGACCCTTCTCTCTGATATGCCCTAGTCTTTGATGCCACAACATAACCTTTTCTCCAGAGACTATAGGAGTTCTTTCTTCTTCAACTCCAATATCAGGAACAATGGATCTATTACACCCATCACTAATAGTTCTTCCTAGCATCTTATACAGAGTTCCAAACCAAACTCCCTTCATCAACATTGTTTACCCCTGCATCTTCCATTTTGCTTACAGAAATCAAATTTCTGGCCATACCTGGGATGTGAAAAACACCAAGTAGTTTTCTAATCCTTCCATCTATGAGCCTCAACTTGACCCTTCCTCTTCCTATGTTTCTGGTTGTCGAATCATTACCTAAGAAAACATTACCTCCATCATACTTTTCATATTCACAGAACCACTCCCTGTGGGGAGTCATATGAAAGGACGCACCAGAGTCAACCAACCATGCCTCATGATATGCATGTGTTCTTGAAGAGGCCAAGTACACATCCCCTCCTTCTTCCTTGGAGGTATTTTCTTCTGTAGAAGAAGATTCTTCAGATCCCTTCTTTTTCTCAACTTTGGATCTACACTGCTTCTTGTAGTGCCCTTCTTTTCCACATCTCCAATATACCCTTACAAACTTTCTAGGAGATTTAGATCTACCCTTAGACTTAGATCTCCCACTTGAGAAATTAGATCTATTTCTATCTTGGGAACATCCTGTTGCAAATAATGCATCTGTGCTATGTCCTTCCATATTCTTTTGTCTCATCTCCTCTGACAACAAGTATGAGACAACTTCTTCAAACTTCAAAGAAGTTGTATTACTACCTGTGGCCACAACTAGACTATCCCACGAGTCTGGTAGAGAACAAAACAAACTGATACATTTATATTCATCTGAAATTTTAATCTCAATAGATACTAACTGACTTACCACAATATTGAATGCGTTCAAATGCTCTGCCTCCAAGTCTCCATCTCTCATCCTCAAGTTATACAACTTCTTTCGTGGGAATAGTTTATTTACCAGGGACTTAGACTGATACAAATTCCACAACTTTTCCCATAAATCCTTGGCTATAGCTTCCTTTGACACATTCAGTAATACTGAATCAGAGAGACACAGTCGGATTGTTCTCTTTGCCTTTTGATCCAACTTTTCCCAGTCATCTGCAAAAGTTCTTGTAGGTGCAGTACCCGGATCTACCGCAATCCACTGATCTTTGTCCACCAACAGATCTTCCATCTTGAGCTTCCACAGCTCAAAACTTT
Source organism: Picea engelmannii (assembly GCA_009831015.1). Lineage (NCBI taxonomy): Eukaryota > Viridiplantae > Streptophyta > Pinopsida > Pinales > Pinaceae > Picea > Picea engelmannii. The sequence goes on from ML793747.1 coordinate 34,537, forward strand.
TCCCATTAAACTTCTCGATCTCCATATTCGAATTGCTTACCATTTATTTTCACCTAAAAAAGAAATACCACAGATCTCCCACTGTAACAAGGCTTATCATAGTCCCAAGCCAAACCCTTGACCACAAAGGCATCCCTCTGAAGCCAATAAATATCTGATACCAAATGTAAATTCTAACCTTGTGCAATATCTACTGCAAACGGATATTCAAAAAAGAACAGAAAAGATACATTGGCAAATACAAACATTACACAGAGATTTTTCCCTTGGAAACCCAAACCGGGAAAACTAGCATATTCTATATTCATTCATTGTGATACATTGTTTACAATACAATATACATATAGGATCCAGTGGCATCCAAAACCCTAACCCAATGACCTAGATTAGTCCAAAACCCTAATTCCTTAACCGGAAATAGAAAACCATCGGCAAAAACCATGTGTCGAAAAACCACCTAAATACATGACACGTTTCCCGAGGAAGGTGACATGTTTCCCAAGGAAAAAGTGCAAATAATATAACACATACCCAACACGAAGAGTACAGAGACGAGAGCCTAAGCTCTCAAGTCTGAGGAAGGACTGAGAAAAGAGAGTGAGTTATGATTGAAGGAAATAGAGACTGAGTTGGGAGAAGGAGAGTAACCTTCATTCTTATCAATTCCTTTACTGGGAGAAGGAGAGTAACCTTCATCCCTATCAATTCTTGTACTAGGAGAAGGAGAGTAACCTTCATCCCTAACTTTCATTGAGTTGGAAGAAAGAGATTGAATCTCAAAGCATCGTAGTATAATCTCGGGGGTGGCTAGTGGTAAATCCATTAGGAGTGACTGAGCCTATAGTTGGGTGGAAACGAGCACCCCTTTCAGTAGTCGCATCACGCCTTATGGATCTGATAAGTGTTTTCATGCCTTGTGCTTTGAATTGGAAATAATGGATGCATGCCTATATTTATGTGTCTATAAATTGGTTTTGCATTGAAATGATTAAGTTATGAGTATGTGTTTGTTCCCTTTAGAACTTATGCTTCTGCTTGATTTTCCATATGCTCCATTTTAATCCATCGAAGGTGTTTCTCCCCAGGAAATTACATCACATTTTTAGAGTCGGAGCAAGCCTCTTGGCACTTCTACCGTCTCGGTAACCTCACAAGTTTACCTTGCCCTATTTCAAAGCTTAAAGTTCTGTGAGTTAGGGAGGCATCTCCTCCATACCAGTAATCTAAGAGACTTTGAACTCGTGCCCAAGTCCTTAACCAAAAACCCAGCTAAGATTAGAGTTCATAGCCCAAGAGTCACCTGAAGGTCCATGTGTCTTGGGTCTAGGAACCCTATGCTAAAAGGAGTTATCTCATGAAGGTTTCAGAACTTTGGGAGTTCGAAGTTGATGTCAAATTTCATGATAGTCATAGTTACCCAAATTATCGGAGAAACAAGAGTCGTAGATGAATTAAGAATGTGACAGTGGATATGGATGCGAGTCTTTCATCGGGAGGAGAATCCATCCCAGTCATCATATTGACTCAAACACCCACTTGAGCAAACGAAGCAAACACCAGTCGCTTGATTAAATCGATGGTTGGGAATCATTGCGGAGTGCGAAGGTGAAATTAGCGGGCGTGCTAGTTCGCAGCCCGTAATTCACCAACGTTGTTAATCTCGTCGGATTGGAAGATCAACGACCCTGATTAGACCAAGTTGGGCAAGTACTTTTCGGATTGCGGAATTGATCTCTCTGATAAAGAGTGGGCACATTGGGGCCCTGCAATCACTGTGAACCGTCGATCGACGAACAAATTGGTATTGGTCGGATCATGACCATCAAACCTAGAGAAGTTGTTAGGCGGATAATCATGAGTCCCTTTGGAAATCCGTGGAGTAACAGAGTCCACTTGTGCCTGTTGGGCTCGCGATATGGTTAATTTAATGATGATGATTAGATCCTTTTTTGCCAATATTGTATGTGCATTTTCCTATTTTGAAGAAGTTTTGAAGGATTTGTGTATTAAATCGCCATTGCTCATACCAGGGACATATGATTGATGTTTTATGATGGTTTTAAGTATAATACAGCATGTTTTAATGTTTCCAAGAAGCTAATATATGTTCTATGTGTCACATGGAAAAATCGTAGATCATTTTTGCATATGGCACTCTGTCTAGTACTCCATCTGGAACTTCGTCTGGTACTCCATCTGGCACTCTGTCCTGCACTAAAACCATGGGCGAATTGGCGGTTATCATATCGGTGGCCAATGATGGCAAAATAGGCAACATGGGTTTTCCTTTTTCTCATGGCCTCCAGCTATTGAGATTCTGACAACTTGGATTGGGTTGTTATGTTGGGTGTTTATTGGCTCGCTTTATTTCTAGAAGCCATCGACGGTTAAGACGCATTAATTGTAATTTACTGTTTTTAGAGGAGGTCGACCCTTCCAGTGGTCGAACTCTCATATTGTAAATTCTATAAATACCACAGAAGTGGTCAGATAAATAGTAGAAAGATAGTTAAGCTTTGTTTTGTCGTTTCAAGACATTTTTCTCTAAAACTGTGTTTTAAATTTTAATGCTGAAATCGTGTTGCTTGTGCTCGTGATTCATTGTTGAGGAGTAGCCACGACCTACTAGGGGGCCCACCAGTGGTCTAGGTGAATATTTAGTCAATTATCTTATGAATTCATATAGTGTAATCGTCATTTCTTTTATTTCATGTACATAAGTTTTATTATGTTTATGTATTGTGTAAATTGTTGTTCATAAGTTTAATTGCTTCAGTTTCTTTTGCAGGTTATTATGAAGGATAGTGTAATTATAGCATGTATTTTTAATTGATAGGAGAGAGCTTGCAAGCTTAGATACTAACCCATCTGTGTAATTAGACGATAGTTAGATTTTCTATATGCTAAAATAGAATTTAAAACAGAGTTAAAACAGGGCATTTAGTTCATGGTTTCTTTGGGAAGATTTTGATGGATGGATAATTGTTAGTTTTAGTTTTGATTTATAGTTTGCTTATTTACTTGCTACTTAGTTTGATTATCTAATTGTTATTTAGTTTTCTTATTTATTCTCTTTTTATATGCTGAAATAGAAATAGGATTTGAGTTATGTCTTTATGAGTATTTCCCTTTACAATTTAAATTGTTAAAATAGGATTAGTTTAATTTACTTTATGCAATTTCCATTCTAGATCTAGGTTGCAATTTTAATTCAAAGTTTGATTATTGAGTTTAGTTTTCAGTTATGAATCTCTAAGTAGTATGAATTTGCTTACATTAGCATAGAATGCAATTGAATTAAATAGAATAGTGTTTTCATATTGTTGATGACTAATGCATGAATTGAAGAATCACATGGAATTTCAGGGTAGTTGATGTTTCTTCTATAGTGGCTAAGTTCTCACTAGATTGCTTAATTCATACCTTTCACTTTGCTATAGAAGTTAATATTGAGTTTATCCCTCTTGAGTTATCATTAATTGTTAAATGTCATCATGATATCATAAGACACCGAAGACATAACCATCAACACTATATTTGAGTTTTCTTTCTTTTATAGATTAGAGGATAGTTTCCTTGTTTTTGTAGATTAGAGAATAGTCTTATTGCTTTGGTAGATTAAAGAATAGTTTTATTATTGTAGATTAAAGAGTAGTTGTTGATTACTTTTATTTTCATGATGCTTTGAATTTAGTAGATTAAGATTTCCTTTCGTAAATTAGAAGTAATTGAGAAGTTTAATTTAAGAATAGAGTTCACTTGCTTATTAGTTTGATTAGTTTCTTATTGAGTAATTTTGATTAGTTTACTTCTTGTAGAAGTTACCATAGGTTAGTTAGTTGATTACTTGCTTGTTTACTTGCTTTGATAGGGTAGTTTCTTGCATATTTACTTGCTTTAATAGGATAGTTGCTTGTTTGTTCATTTGCTTAATTGTTGTTGCTTATTGAATTTGAGTAGGTTAATCAAAGTTGTTTGTTGTTGTTATTGCTGATTATATAGATTAAATAGATAGTTTGATTTTTCTTATTATAATGATTAAGTTAATTTTCTTTAATTAGGGTTTTCATTTTCTTTCTTAGAATAATCCATCGATCCTTTGTTCAAAAGTTACTTAGGGTAAATAGTTTAAATTTCTTAATAGGGTTTGATCATTAATAGTCTTTGCTTAAGTAGAGTATCCCTTAGATAGCCCATTTCCTTAGTTAGACTATACTACCTCTAGCCTTTCTTCCTTGGCACATATAGTGCTACAACTCTAAGTTTAATTACCACGGGTTGACAATTTAATTGAGGGTTTTTGGTGTTTTTTAGTGCATATAGAACACCCATCATTTTTGGCGTTGTTGCCGAGGAGTTGTCTCAAGGTAGGAAATATTTAGGAAATAGATCATTTCTAAACCTTAGCATTAGTTTGGTGGCGAGGGAACTTTAAGACGAGAGATAAGAACCTGCGCACCTGCTATAGCAAGTTCCCCCAAACCCAATGTTAGTTTTTATTTTTGTTTTTGTTTTCTTTCATGAACAGACCTAGAGACCCAAAAGGTAGATATATTAAATCTAAATCAGACCTTTCAACCAAGGTTCCTTCTGATATTTTTGGGGGAAGGAACATTCCACTCATAAGCTTCGCAGATCGATATCGAAAACATGAGCTATCTCAACTCAAAGAGATAAAGCATACTCTGAAGAGACTAACATAGGGAGCACTATAGAATAGAAAATTGAAGCATCAGTAATAGTGGAACATGAGACAAGACCACTCGAGCCTTCCACAAAACTAAACAATACAAACTTTGTTTTCTTACCACCAGTAGGAGATCCTAACTTTGAAGACATCATAGACCCTGAACAGTTGAATACCTTGTTTGGTAGTTCAGCCTACATAATTGTCTCTCAAATTGACACAGAAAATTTGGCACCAATAACCTCAATCGGCTTGAGTAGAGTCCCAAACACCCAAACAGTAGGAAGACCTTCCCATCAGAGGGATACCTTGTTCTCTTCAAGAATAAGACCACCTAGGTACTCTCTTTTTGGAAACCAAACCAGTATGGATTATTGAGAGGATCATAACAATGTAAGACATGGGGAGGAAGAAGAAGTTGGAAACCAAACCAAAACTAATTTAGGGTTTCCAATTTTAGACACCACCCCAAATATCAATATGAAAAGTATTCCCCTTTCAGGACTGCCCACCTTTTACGGTAAAAGAAGTGAAGATCTAGATATCTTCCTATTTGAGTTTGACATCTTGTGTTGGAGCTACAATTACTTACAAGATGCCCAGAAATTAAAACACTTTCCTGCCACCCTCAAGGACTCTTCACTAAGATGGTTCATGGGGTTGGGAGAATCCAGTATTGGGTCTTGGGAAGCCATGAAAGATATATTTCTTAATAAATACCAAGACTATTGCAAGACCAAGGAGTCTTGTAATGACATCTTCAAAATCCAACAATTAGAAGATGAGAATCTTGAGGATTATATAGAACTGTTTTCGTACATCTCCTAGAAATCAAAATATCATGACCTTCCAGATGATGCAGTTAGGGCTCTTTTCCTTAAGGTAATTTCAGAAGAATACCTAGAGATGCTTAACTTGATGGAATCAGGTGACATATCTCATAAATTATTTGCCAAAATATGTGAAATGTGTAATAATTACTCAAGGGGTAGAGCTAAAACAGGAAAGAATGCTCGGGATCCTTACAGTAGAAACTTAAAACCATTTAGTTCAGGTGGTATCACGAGAGCAGAGCTAGGGAACCTTTTAGAGAACTTCAAGACAGATATATTAAGCACAATAGGTTCCCAGTTGGACACCCTAAAGATTAAAAAGAAATAGGAGGAGGAAAATGCAGCAATGAGCATATACTGCCCAAGATGCAGGAGGAAGCATTCCTTAAGGGAATGCCCATTAGATAACATTTCAGTTTGTGTCTTCTACACAGAAGACCATTCAAATGAGAAATTTCCATCATTTCTCAGTTTGTTAGCCATCTATAGATGTGGGGATCCTGGGGAATCCTCTTATGAACCTGGGAGGCCATGGAAGCCTAGGAACCATCCCACATACCCAGATCCACAATCTCAAGCTCCACCCTATTATCAACAACAACAACAACAATGGAACTCACCAAGTTGGAAAAACTGGTCTACACAGTACCAACATCCTTGGCTTCAAGGATGGAGAGGAGGACATAACCAAGGGAACCCTCAAGCTCCACCTGTCCCTATGTCCAACCATCCTTATCCTCAGTTTCCACCGAACATTCTGCAGCTTCTGCCAAGTTTTGTTCCACCACCTTTACCTCTTATTCCACAACAATAACCACAGCAATATCATAATGTAATCTCCCCAAGACCAACACTATTACCAGCATAACCAGTGCCCAACCCGAATAACAAGCCAACTCAACCTCTTCATAATGTTGGGTTGCAATTCCCCCCTTGTTCTTCAATGTTTTTTGAATTTTCTACTGTACATATGTAAATAATTTTGAATTTTGTTGATAAGCAATTCTAGATATTTTTGTAGGTATTTATTTCACCAGGAGTAGATAGTTTCAAGGAAATATAAAAGAAGGAATTTTCTTCAAAACATTGTTATATTTGAACCTTTTTGTTTGCTAAGCATCAAACGAATAATGACTTGTTGTATTTAGCCATATTTTTTCAAAGATTTTCACCTTCTCTTTTTCTTAAGGCATTTTAAAAAGCAGTTTCTCTTGAAAATCTTCACCACTATATAAGGAAGTGACACCGTAACCATGAAGCTTAGAGGTCTCTCGTACAGTTTTCCCAAGAAACTTGACTAAGTGAGTAAATTATCTTTATTAAAGAGTAACAAGGAGGTTTGATTAGCAGTTAGCCATGGAAATATCCAGAAAAGAAAGAAAGTGAGTTGATCCTAAAGATACCTTTCTGTTCTTTCCCAATGGTACCATCCACTACACATTAAAAATACTTGATTATATCATATATTTAGATAGGCTATGTCCACTTAAGTACCCCTTACATCAGGACAATCACTAAGGAATATATAATGAAAATTCATCCTCTAACATAAATACCATCCCAATTGAAAAAAAAAAAAAAAAAATCAGAGTTGTCCCCCCATCTTCTTGCACAAAGCAATCTTATACTAAAAATCTTAAAAGATGGAGGGTCAGTCTCTGAGGGTGTAAGAGGCTAACTCGTCAGGATACTGAACAGGTCTGTTGGCAGCGGGTATCAACCTGTGGTATGACTAGGTAAACCCGTTGGAGTACTGAACAGGCTTGCTGGCAGCAGGGCATTCTACCTAGCGAGGATGATAATCTGACAAAAAATAAATAAGAAATTTAAATTTGTCCTGATGTACAGCATTACTTGTAGACAATGTTGACATGAAGTATGTATGGTTAAGCTAAGGTTAATGAACTCCATAAATTTTCCATTGGGAACTAACTTTGATACTATCTTGAAACTCTCTCGTCTACCTCTTCTTATATATATATATATATATATATATATATATATATATATATATATATATATATGATCTCTTATCCTATAGGTGGGCTCGTCTTCTAACTGTCTCATCAGACCAATCTGTGAAATTTTTCTCTACACTTAACAAGTTGTAAATCTTCGGCTATTGGGAGAACTGACTGGTTTCCTATATTTTTTATTGTGAGGTTTCACAATACTTAGGTGTGGGGGAGGGGTTCATGAGTTGACAAATGATAACATTGCCTAGAAGAAGTGAATATTTGTAAAAATGTGTGTGTATTGTTTTCATAATACATGTTATTACATCAAAAGTCATTTTATTTTTTGAAATGCTAATTCCCTGTGTGCTATAAATTATTGTACATATCCTTAACATACCACTTTATTGGTTTATTTTTGTTACAGACTGTTCATTGCAGAATTAAAATTACATGTCTTATGTGAGTGGATTAAGTAAGCATGATGGAAAAATAAATAATAATGGAACACTCTGCCTCTGCTCCTAATCATTGTGACTGTCAAAACCATTCCAAGACTGCAGGCTATCCATTACAGGAAGTAAAAATGCATTTCGCACATAGGTACCATATGGAGTGCCATATGGAGTGTCGTATGAGGTGTCGGACAAAGTGCCATATGAAAAAATACACCGGTAACTGTCCACAATTTCAGGTAACCAGGAATCAATGGCATTTATTTGAATTAGTTCATGGCAATTAAGATTGAATGATGTAAACTTAGACATTTTCACATTGCATTCACCTCTGATCTCTAAAACACACTCGTCCTCTGCTCATTTCATTCACCTTTGTCCACATTGCGCTTTGCCCCAGCTTAATTGTGCTCGGCCTCTGTTTAAACAGTGCCCTCCCTTTGCCCAATTGCACCTATCCTCTGTGAAATTTTCCCTCTTTCCACCTTTCCCACATTGTCATCATGCCCAAGTGGTACAAGCCATCCTCCTATGCTAACCTCTTCACTATCCTTGATTGCGCACAGTGCAGGGAAGTGTTTATGCGTGGAGGTTGGGGGGCGTTTTTGTCTCACTTGCAAGGCCATGAAGATAGAATTTCAATGCAATTCTCCCTTGGTTTTGATGGAAAGACAACGCACATGGGGTCTCTCACCTTCTGGGTCTCGGAGAAATCCATAGCTGCAACCACAAAGATTCCAAGAATTGGGGATAGATGGTTTAAAAACCACCAGTTGCTATGATCGAGCTATAACAGGGTTTTTAAACCAGAATTTCAGAACATCTCTAGATCTCAAGGATACTCCAAGGAGTGGATAAAAGAGGAGATAATTAACCCTCTCATATTCATCACCAGGTTGATCACATGTGAAGGTAGATATTCCACTTTTAAAGCCTGTCACTTTCGATTATTATCTCACTTTCAGTTCAATAAACCATTGAATTTTCCCTTCTACTTTTTAAAGAGTCTCGAGAAGATGTCCTCTCAAGTGAGGAAGAATGTAACCAACCCCCACAATATACTCTTTCACCACAACATTATCAAACTACTTGTCTTAGCCGAATTGGAGAAATAGAGGAAAAATTGGGATGAGTTCATTTACCAATTTACAAACCCTCACTTGACAATCAAGACTAGGAAAAAGACACTTGGTATAAGGATTGTTTCCCCATCCAAACTGTTAGAATATAGAATATGGTGTGCTCATTTTACCATTGACGATACCCTCGTCACCCAACCATAGGCCGAAGCCTCCCTCCGAGCACCTTAACCTTGACTGAGAATTCCTCCGGAAGCAAACCCTAGGCTAGATAGCCAAACAAAGAGTAGCACATCAATTCCCAAGGATAGCGCATCACAAAAGACTGATCAGATGTTCCAAACCCTAGCCAAGAGATATCCAAGCCAATATTGAACCTAGTTGTTGCTGCAACTACACCTGCAACCCTCCTCCAAACCTGCGCACCAGACTGCAAATGCAGTGCGCACCAACTGGGAAACTGCAATTCTGAGATGCTGCCAAATGAGAACTGGCACCCTGTATTTATAGTAATCCTTCCAGTTTGTTGGGGCCGACTTCTCCTTCTGGGTATGTGTCTGTTCAATATATTATTATTAATTCTGGCCGACTTCTTCTCTTGGAGGCTAATAGCCTAATATAAATTATCTTCTTGAGCCAACAAGGCTTCTAGGGTTATTAGCCAACTCATTAGGGTTTCTCTTGCTTCACGAAGTCTTCTATTCTCATTAGGTTCACACATGGGGGTAAATACCTCCCGCAACTACCATAATATTAACACTCCCTCCTAGCCAGAGAGGTATTTATAGGTAATGGACTTGAGCACAAAACATACCATTTACCCGGTAGCATCAATATAGTCATCTAGACTATTTCATGACTAGATCATGAGAATCACCATCACCATCAGCTACATCATCTCTCGAAACCATACTTCATCTGAGTAGTTAGATATGATGTTGGATAAGTCACTCTCACCATGGAGTGATACAAGAGGAGTAAAATCTCTGAACTATTTTCCGTCTGGAAAATATCTGTTCATCATTCATTTGAATGATCATCATCTCCAATAATCTGTTGATAGTCTTCAAGGCAATTAGAACAAGGATAGAACACACTTGTGTCTATTCATAGTAGTACACAACTACAATCCAGTGGTTAACTACCACATCAAGTAACACACAAGTACTTGATCAGCAACGTATAGTTGTGAGCAGTGAAACACATTCACCACAGTAGTCCTCATCTACTGTCATATAGTCTTCATAACAAACATCTGATAGCATCCTGCATAGAAACAATGTTATGATAAAAACTGTATCATCTGGGCCAATCTTTCACTCACGTCTATGAGATCTGAAAGAATGTCTACCACCACAGTAGTCTTCATCTACATAGAAACAATGTTATGATAAAAACTGAATCATCTGGGCCAATCTTTCACTCACATCTATGAGATCTGAAAGAGTGTCCGCCCTCAATATAGAACATCAATAATAATCATTTGGGCCAATCTTTCACTCACATCTGTGAGGTCTGAAAGAATGTCTGCCCTCAATATAGAACATCAATAATAGTCATCTGGGCCAATCTTTCACTCACATCTGTGAGGTCTAAAAGAATCTCTTCCCTCAATATAGAACATCAATAATAGTCATCTGGGCCAATATTTCACTCACATCTATGAGGTTTGAAAGAATGTATTCCCTCAATATAGAATATCAATAATGGGCTATCTGCCCCATTCTTCTCAACCAAGGAAGAAGGATTGTTTCTGATTTCTGAACCTGGACCATTTCCCACCCTTGGCCATTCTTCCGACACTAAACAAAGTGTAACCTGGAAAGAATGAGTCTGCCCTCGAGAAATGTATGGACAATTCCTTACCCTGGGCCATTCCTCCGACACTAAACAAAGTGTAACCTGGAGGGAATGATTCTGCCCTAAGGAATGACTGTCCTGGACTATTCCCCACCCTAGGCCATTCTTCTGACACTAAACAAAGTGTAACTTGGAGAGAATGAGTCTGCCCTCGAGGAATAACTGTCCCTGATTACTGATCTTGGACTACTCCCCACCCTGGGCCATTCTTCCGACACTAAAAAAAGTGTAACCTGGAAAGAATGAGTCTGCCCTCGAGGAATAATTGTCCAGACCATTCTCCACCCTGGGCCATTCCTCCGAAACTAAACAAAGTGTAACCTGGAGAGAATGAGTCTGCCCTCGAGGAATGTCTATCCTGCATCAACCTCCAAAACGGATGATTCTTCAAAACTTCTCACAACTGTGAACTTAAAAAGAATGATTGCTCGGCGAGGCAGACCATTCTACTTGACCACTACTCAGAGTGACTGCCAAGAAGAACGACTTTCCTAGACCACTCCCCATAATGGGAAATCGTTGTCTATGATACATCAGCAATCAATCTGCCTCCCATGTTAACTACAATGGGAAGTCACTGTCCGTCAGAAATCTCAATCCACTTTCCGAACAGGAAAGCATCTGTCCAATCTGGACTATTTCTCAATTACAAAGATAAATGCTCCCTCCTAACTGGAGAGTTATTTAAATCACAAAAATAAATGTTTGCGTACCTTCTTTTAGTTTGGAGAGTCTTCCCTTCTATCTAAGAGAGTTGTTTCCATGAGCTCTAGCTTGAGTATGCACGTTCTTTCATCTTGAATATAGGCTTTACCAAAATGTATGCTTATCTGCTCATCTGTGGAGATATGTATTGGAGAATCACTTTCTCCCTTTTGGACTTCATCATTGATAATGTAATGCTTGTATTGTAGTCTGGAACACTGTGAAGGCTTCATGTAGATCTAAACAGTAGATTATATCATAGTTGGAGAACTGGAACATATCCATGTGGTACTTGTTCTATCATCACGAGTTCTGATCTTCTGAGTAGTCATCTTGATGTTATAGGAAATCTTCACCACGCTTCTACTATGCACTGGAGGTTCTCCACCAAGTTGTCTTCTTCTTATCTGCATACAGGAGTGTCTTTCTGGTATGCCTCAAAGTCTTGAGATTGCTTTGCATGTGCTCTTTACTCAATTTCTTCTGGAGAACATTATTTGCATTCATCTGATGTAGAATTCTGACTCATGGATGTTGCAGATAATATAATGACTTATATAGAGATAAGTCTGGTGTACTGAAACAATCAATCATCATAGTCTTCTCCCTCCATTTGAGAGAACCTCTGGTTATGGATCTCACAATGCTTTCATTCATAAGTCTTCCATACACTATTCTTCATCACGACTTTCAGTTCTTCTGCTTGATTGCTTTTAGTGAGTTCATATCAGGCTGGTAATCTTGTGATAGAATGACTAGTTGTTCTGGTTCTTCTTTCTTTCTTGGAATCCTTATGTTCCTCTTCATGTTTTTCTTTTACTTTTGGGTCCATGGAGTTTCTTATAGATTCCATGCCTTACAGATTCCACTTCTTACCTTCATCATCGATTCACGGATCTGGATGGACAACCAGGAATACTTTAAGGTTTCTCTTTGAAGAGGTCTTCTTCTGTGGTTGAGATGAACATGTGTTGTCTTTCATCACTGTTACCATGTGACGCAGTCGCGCCCTCACTGGCACGTCCACCTCCTCAGGATCTTCTTTCGTTCACGGCCTAAAGAACTCAAAGGTTCCACTGATTCCCTATCGGGAATTTCCCTTACCCACAATAACTCTTCAATTGATCTCCCTCAACGGTCAGGAAATCGGAATTCCCGATTTCATGAATTCTGTGGTCGCGTTCTTTGTGCCTTACAATTCCCCGAAATCCGATGCAAGTCAACGTTGACTTCTCCCCTTCTATCGGATTTCTCCCTATCGGGAAATCGCTACTCGCGATGTCAACAAATAGAATTTCCAAACTCCGAACCTCGATGTGCCGATCCTCTGATGCACACGCGCGGGTTGATTTTTTCCACCTCCCGTCACTTCTATCGGGATTTCGGGATTCGCGGGATCGCGAATCCTGATGTCAAAGGATTTGGGACTTACCTTTCCCCGATCCCCGACACTGTGCCACCTGTCCTCCACTAGCCCCTGCTGTGGCCCCACGCAAACCTTCCGTCGGGGTATCGCGTTTCACGATTCCAATGTCAATAGTTTCACACCTTCGAAAACTTTGATTCTTTGATCCCCGACTCCTTGGGATCCCCTGACGCGTGTCCCACATGATGGACGGTTCTAGACTTATCAGGATATCGCGGATCACGATATCGCAATATTCGTTGCAATCTCTTGGAGCTTCAACTCGTGAAACCCCGATATCCGATGTCGCGTGTAGATCTGACGGTCCCTGTGACTCGGGATCGACGGCTCTGCCCCCTCCTGAGCTTTGAACCCTCGGGTGTTCTCTTCGTAACCTCCTTGCACCTCTGCAAGATCCAACGACCCACAGAAATTTGTGAAATCTCCTCAGAGGATTTTGACCGTCCGCTCTTCCCTTTGTGAATTCACAAAATGAAGAAATGTCTCCTCCACGAGACTCGTTCACCGGCTCACCAACCTACGATGCTTCCTTCTGACTTCCAATAGAAGCTCCCTTGCGCTTATCCTCCAGTGAATTCTAGGCCTACTCCTCCTGAGTTTGTCCTAGACTTCTCAAGTCCTTCCGAGAATGTCTTGCACGCACTCCTTGCGGAAACCCTTCAACCTCGACTGAGTGTTGAAGTCTCTCGACTCTGCGCACTCCTGCAGTAGCAGTCTTTCGATACTTCACTCAGAATCGCAACTCTGAGACTTCTCCCTGGCCTGTGCACTCCTTGCATGGCACTGCGCCACTGCACTCCTGATATGAATGGAAACAAAAATTATCTCTAATTGAACCCTTCTGTCAACACACTCCTTTCGGACAATTCGACTGCACTCCTTGCAGGAATCCTCTGGTTCAATTAGAGAAACAATTGAAACTTATTCTATCTCCCTTTCAGACTTCAATTCAACCATGAAATAACATACACAGCATATAAAAGCAAATGTATGATAGGAAGAAAACATTCATGAGCATTCCAACATCTATACACAGAGAATAACACAAACCATGAATTTGAATCAAAGCTTTCTTCTATTAATTCAAATGTATGTACATGGGTGTTCTTCACACAGTTCTCTGCTTGTTCTTCTGCTCCTGTTCTTGATTTTGATGATAATGCTAATGTTACAATGATACAACGAGGGTGTCTATATCCGGTTTCCCTCTTGGACTCTAAGCTATCAAATCTAGAATTAAATTCCTATCTAACTGCATTAAATCTATTAAATGCCGACTATATACCTAAAGGACGAGAGCTTAAAGGCTCAAGGTCCATTACAATACATAAAGGCACTTTTTCATAAATGATTCATTTAATATTTGCGCAACAGTCCCAAAGCAATTTCAAAATTTGTGTTGGCTTGTCCAGCTGTCTTCCACTCCACGTTGGCTCGCTTGATGTGTTGGTGATACTCTTGCATCACCATGGATATATACCTTTCATCATCTTCGATGGATCATAGGATTATCTCCCTCCTAATCCTTGCTTCATGTAAGAGTGCATATAATATGCTCCCTTCGTTTGACTGAGTCCATGCTTCCGTCTCCGTCCTTATTGTCTTCTACAATTTATAATAGAGTCCACGCTTCCATCTGCATCCTTATTGTCTTCTGCAATATACAATTGGCTCTCTTGTCTTAACAGATTCCATGCTTCCATTTTAGTTGTCGTCATAAGTCTTTCTTCATTTTCCTTTCGATTGTTGGCTTCTTTATGTCTTTCCTTTTTCCAAGTCTCTTCAAGATTGATTTCTGATTTCGGTCTTATCTTGTAATGTCTTCCACATGATTGTATTTCATCCTTTCATATGTGTTATCTAATGATATTCATCCTTGTCTTGTTGTTCTTTCATAGGTATAGTTCTTCTTGGAACACATTAAGAGATAGATATACAAGATACGTACAGAGACGATGCAAACAAGATATGTACAGAAATAAGAAGAATGTTGTTACCTTTTTAGTAGAAGAAGTCTCTTCCATCCTGCTTAGTCTTCTTTGTCGGTTCCTTTTCTTCGACAATCGATGCTTCGTGTTTCTTCTTCCTTTTCTTTAGCTTGGGACACTGAATTCTGTAGTGACCGTACTTCTGATAGTTGAAGCATTGTATTTCTGAAATGTCTTTCTCTTGATTTGGCTTCCTCCTTGAACCAAACTTCTTTTTGTTTTTGAAGTTCTTGAATCTTCCTGTGAAGGCTTGATCATCGTACTTCTTTTGAGGTTTATCTTTTGCATTGATACTTGATTCTTCTTAAGCACAACAAGTCTAAAGTTCTTCAAATGTTGGGTACTCCTTCCTTGTGTTCATGCTTGTGGCAAATGCATCCCATGTCTTGAGAAGACCATTGAGTACTATGTTCACCAATTCCTTTTCTGAAGTGATCTCTTCAATATCTTGTAGTTGATCTCTTAGCTGGGAGATCCTTACAAAGTATGATGTTATGTTGTCGTCATCATTCATCTTCATGTCACGGAGCTCA